>SKCR01042561.1:0-91943 GCA_019454045.1 Zanthoxylum bungeanum
TTTAATCACACAACAACCAAGTTTGGAACTTTTCACTCATCTCTCTCTTTTCTCTCTAATTGCCGATTCTTCCTCTCATGGGAATGAAATTTTTGCTTCAAAAATTTCTTACAAGCTCGCACTTGGAGAGTATTATGAGGTGTTAGGGAAACTCACCCAAGGGTTTTACAAAAAATCAACAAGCTTTGAGCTTCATCATACAAAGGAATTTTTGAAATTCTCTCCAAACCAATGTAAGTAATTCCGCAACTTTACTTGGTTAATTTCACACAATAAATCATGTTTAGGATCTTGGAAGCATGTCTTAGAGACTAACACATACATGTTTGGTTCAGTTTTTGGGTTCATCCTTTCCCAGTTCAAGTAGTTAGACATGCATTCCAGTTCAAGTAGTTAGGCGCAGTTCATGCCTATCCAGCTTTCCAGCTTTGACATTCAAGACATGTATGTTCAAGTTAGATATTCAAGTTAACTCATGGACCCTTAGTTAGGTAATCAGGAATAATGCATACATGTTAGTTAGTATTCACATTCAGGTCACATATTTACAAATCAGAGAGGCATATGTGGTTTATGAAGTTCATGTTTAGTTCATATATGTCAGCTTAGCATTCAGGTTTAGCTCAAACATATTCAGTTTACGTGTTCAGCGCCTAGTCATGTAGGTTCAATTTAATTTACGGATTTAGCACACGCACTTTCAATTCAAGTGATTCTGGAAGAAATCAGTTAGGATTAAGTCATGTTCAGTAGGCAGCTTTCAGTTTAGATAGATCCAGTACAAGTCATGTAGATTTCAGAATCAGGTTCAGTTCATATAGTTTCACGTCAGATCACGTCGGTTCAGCCCATGTTAGCAGATTAGGATGTCAATAGTAAGTTCTCAGTTCAGACAGCTCAATATAGTTCATGCAGACTCAAGTCACCATACAACATTTAACCCATGACATAAAGCATATTATTTAATCTATGACAGCTCCAGGTCAGGTTCAGAGCAACAACTCATAATAGTAAAGATATGTTCAATCATGTACCCAGTTATCAGTTAGATTAAGTTCCAAATCTTTATGTCATGTATCTAGATTTTAGTTACCTCATTGGATTACCAACTTATTATTTATGTTGTTGTGATTCAATACTTTAACACTCTCTTATACTATGTTTCAGTTTAATAATGTATTTCACTTCAAATTATTTTATTGGCCCTCTACTATTCACTCACCAGGTCTTTCAAAAGACCCGACCCACCACACTTTCCAGTTGTTTTGCAGGCCACATGTTCAGGCATTGCTTGGAGGAGACGAGACCAATCAGCAGTCATTACACACCTCGGATGTCAGTTCAGAGTCGGGCCCTGTCGTTGGTCCCACATAATGTCAAGATGGGCTATAAGGCCATGTATATATATCGAATATTATGTCAGTTATTTTTATGTGTGTATAGTTTTTTGATATGGAATAGAAAATTTTTTAGGTTTATGATGTATATATGTATATGATTGGGTGTTGTTAGTCAGTCATTTCAGTGCAGCTAACAGTGTATATTAGGGGTTCGGGTGATGGTTAAGTCGTCTCCTGCCCATCACATACTCAAAAATATAGGGATGTGATAAAAAAAACTCAAAATTAATATATCAAGAAAATAATTCAAAAGTATTGCCAACCTTGATAAATTAAGAGTGTATATCAATGAAAATAATTTTAATAATTTATTGATAACTATAAAATCTACACATTATATGATTAAGGAAAAAAAAATACTCAATCATGCAAAATACGAGTCCTATGCGCTATAGAAAAATTTTGTAATTGTATTCATTATTTTAAGGCCTGGAGCCAATTACCAAATACTTAAACGCTTTGTTTCCAATTTTAGTATTTTCTTTCTTTATTAATTTATTTATAAGACTATATTATTTTAGTAGAAATTTTAAAACTATTTTAGATTTTAATTTGAGTTGGGTTGCATCAAACTAAAATAATAGCCACATAAAAAAAGGTGTGATATTGGTGTGCGGTAAGCTTAATTATTTATGCAATAAAGGCGGGCTTCACACGAGTTTCAATTAACATTATAATAATAGAACCTTCTATTCTTCTAGATAGTAAGACCAGTCAAAGACAATGGATTTAATAATCAGTCATTTAACAGCAATGAAATAAAATCACAATGCAAATCACATTTCTTTATGTACGCGCAAGGGCGACAATGACCTTGCAGTCCAAGTCATTTATTGTGTTCTAGAAATATTATTCGGCTTATAAATAAAGAACATCAACAAGAAGAAGTCAACACCACTTAAATACATAAAACAAAACACAGAGCTTTTGTCCGAAAAAAATACATCTCAGGTTTTTCATTTTGATCTTTTGATGGCTGGCCTGCAGTATTATTTCTTCCCTACTGATTTCTTTTATCCCCGTCCGGCATCCATCAACGGAGACACCGCCGGCTCGAAGCCGATTCTTTCAGCCGAAACCCTAAAGAGAGATGGAGTAAGTGATCACATTCAGAAGGCTGAAGGATTGGATAATTATTGCAAAATTTCTGAGAAAAAGCTGGCACAAGCTTCTGTTTCTACGGCGATGGTTCAGCCAACTCCATGCACAATCAAGGCTCATGCGGATATGACTTCCAATATCGCTACGCAGTTCTGGAATTTCAGCGGCTAATACCCTTTTTTATGTGTATATGAGCAATTTTGTTGTCCTTTGCACTCATGTAATTTTTTTATATGTATTTTATTGAACTCTCTTTTTTAATTTTTAATTTATTTTTTACAATAATCTTTTCTCAAATGTTCTTTTATGGATGGAGTACTACAAAAAAAAAAAATATTATAAATTTAAAAAAAATCTATAAACACTCACAAAAATTCTTTTTTTTTTTTGCAATACAAAAAATCTTTTTTTTTTTAATTTTTTTAGCACGATTACAACTTAATTATATATCTCCATTTACAGCTTAATTATATATCTCCATACGTCTAATACCCCGGTAATTCCGACGATCAATATGTCTAAGATGGCATGATCTATAATATAAATCATGTTCAAGTGTGTATGTGCTCGTGGATTACCTTTTGAATAATTGATAAATCAATTACAGTTCCAATACGAAATGTATTTTTATGTTCTACTCCGTACAGCCCTGTAACATCCCACGAAATGTATTTTATGTTCTACTCCATATAGTCCTGTAACATCCCCTTTTTGGAGATGCTACCGGCAGGGAATAGACCGACTTATCCCCCTGAGCCTCTGACTTTCTGACTATGATCAACACTACTAAACTCATCTCAAATATAAACTTATACATGGGACCATTGCCAAACTCAACAACATAAGATGCATCTCAAATACTCATAACTATGAACTCAATAACAATACACTACATAACTCTGTCATGGACACTTTAACATATTTTTCACACAATCTTGACTATACAATTGCCTGATACATGACTTTACTCAGACTCTGACTGAACCTGTCTCTGACTTGACCTGGTGGACTCAACACCCTAATGATTGCCATCAGTATCCATCCTCTCGAGCTCGTCCTCCAGGTATACCTGTAAAACAGAACACTGGGAATGAGGGGTTAGATCGTTTGAACGATCTAGTGAGTGGATAATTTAAAACGGAACTGAAATACTTGATAAAACATCCATTATTCTGAAATCGAAAACATTTCTGGAAAAATGATTCTTTCTGAAAATTCTTTCTTATCTGAAAATAAATCTCTTTCTGTTAAACTTTTCTGAAAATTCTTTCTTAAAACTATTCTGCCGAAAGTCTTTCATAAAAATGCTCTTTCAAGACTCTTTCGTAAAACTGTATTTTTCTGAAAGTCATATCTCTGAAAATCATAGATCTGAAATCTGTTTCTGAAAATCTGTCTCTAAAAACCTGACACATATGGGCGTTACGTCTCGTCGTCCCCCCATACGCTTAAACTAGTGTACTTGGGGCGTTACGTCTCGCTGTCCCCAAAGCCACTGAATTAGAGCCACGTGTGCTGATCCATGCTATCATTCTGACCCTGAATCTAGGGTCTAGGAGCATCTATCATCCCTAGCCATGAACTGAGATCTAGGGGCGTTACGTCTCGCCGTCCCCCCAGTCCTAATCTACATGTGCACATATTTTGTATCTGTCAATTCCAGTAATCGTCAATTCCAGTATCTGTGCAAAGTTACATATGACTTGGGTTTTCCCCAAGCCTCCAAAATTCATCAAAAATCATGCTTTTAAAATCATTACTTTCTAAAATATTTCTCATTTACAATGTATGTGAAAATAAAATTGGTTAACGCACTATGTTCTTAAAATGTAAATCTCAATTCAAAAACATATTAGTAGATTCAACTTTGAAAGAAAACATCCACTCACAGATTTTGAATCTGGTTGGCACTTCTTCCCTTCATTGAAGAAAATTATGGATCCTACCGATAATCTATAATCAGTAAACTTGGTTAGAATATAATTCATGGAACACGCTTCAGAACTAAACTAAGTTTCTCAATTCAACTAATCTATAATCACCACATGATGTATTATGCTTGCGACATGTTATAATACGTGTATATGAGATGATACGAAACCCTTAGGGTGGTCTTTAAAGTCCTAAGTTGAAACCGAAATGATATGAAGTTGTTTCTGTCTCGCGTCGCGACACCTACAAGATCAGTCCCGAGGCAGATCATCTGCTTATTTCGCATCGCAACGCTAGATGCTGAGCGTCGTGACGCCCACACGATCAAACCCTAGTCAGAGAGCCTCTGATTGATACGCGTCGCAACACTAGGTCTTGAGCGTCACGACGCTAGCCCAATTTCAGGGCCTAGCACCAACTCTTCAATGACATACCCCAAAGCAAACCTAACACCCTCATATTCACTTCAACATGTGTAGAACATCATCCAAGCATTTGAATAAGCATTATTTCAGAAACTCAAACCTCTCACACACAAACATAATTCTTCCAATGCTCATGAAAAATGCAACGTTAAATTACCAACTTAAACCCAAAACAACTCATATCAAACATTGTCTAATGCATGATTCACTGTAAATTACCATTAAGAAGCAAAAACACTCCCCCTCAAGAACCATACAATTTCGGCTAATGCCATAAGTTGAGAAAAATTTGGGCACTTCATAAAATAATGTTAATTCCCTTCTTATACCATCATGAAATGCATATTTACACATGCTAGCAACTTGATCAAAGCTAAAATGAAGAAATGAATTCTAGGGTTCTTCCATGTGCGAATTTGTGGGAAGAAGATGATGTGATCCAAAATTATATCTGTTTTTTGGGCCAAGTTAACTTAAAGTTGTGGCTGATTGCATGGCTTGGTCAGATTGGTGCATTTGGGCCTTTTTGTTGGATTTGGAAGATTCCTTGGGTTCTGGAGGTTATCCCATATATGAGACTTTATATAAAGGCTTTATTATGTCTAAGGCAAGAATGGAATGGGTTTTCGACTTGCATGGACTGCCTTGATTGATTTCGAGCTTAATTTCCGAATAGTGCATTAGTAGTGGCGGGATTTACGCAGTCTTTGTATTTTGGACGTAACATTCTCATCTGATGTCCGATTACAGTGATTCAAGTTGCATTGGAAAGAGGACGCACGGATCTACAAATTTGTAGTTTACATCAAAATCCAATTCAGAAGCCGTCTTGGTCAAATTACAGAACCAAGTTATATTCATATAGCTTTTATGTTTCATATATTTTAAGGTTATGTGATGTTTAAGTGCTGGGCTGAACTTTAATTAAATGAGAAAGCCCATGCACGAAATTTTAAACTATTTTATGTGTTATTGAGTTTATTTTACTAGGGATTTATTATATTTGGGTAGAATTAGGGTTAACCATCTATTTAAATGGGTATTATTCATTTTAATTGATAATTAGTTAAGAACATATTTTTTACCAAATAAAGTGAGTTGTGTCATCTTAAGGGAGTGGATTCTTCCTTGGTTCTACGGAACAAAAGCTTATCAACGTGTGACAAGCGTTGTGGTGGTGTATCGCTGTTCAGGATTCTCCAAAGAAATAAAAAAAGGTTTTTAAGGGCAAGGTTCCTTAAGAGTTGAACTTGATCTTGGAATGATTTTGTTCTTACAAAAAATCAAGATTCACGGTTCTTGGAGCTTAGAACACGTGTGTAGGGGTTTACTTGGATTGTTCCTGGTAGGGTCTAATACCAAGGAAACCTAGTGTGCCAATGGGGCTCCATAAAGGATTAGAAGACCTTTGATAAGCCAAAACCTGTGTGAACAAATTGATAATTTCTCAAAGTTCACGAATTGATATAATTTTATTCAAGAAGAGTTAATGAGAATAGAACCAAAAGTTAGCCTTTTATAAAGAGGCTTCAACCAAAAACCCTAACCCAAAAAAAAAGACGAAAGATGAAACTACCCACATGCCAACACGAGTGTATCCTAAAACTAACTTAAGCTATCCCCACGTGCAAACCCTTGCATGCTTAACTTAATTCTCGAACATAAAATAATAATCTAAAGTAATACGCCCAAACATAAATAAAGGGCCGAATTAAAACAAATGTCAAGCCCTGGATAAAATAATAATTATTATCAAATTACTATAATAAAACCTGCCTAAGTATCTCTTTGCTCCACAGCCTGAATAAGGTTCACCATCATGGATTCATCCAGCTTCAAGCCCATACTCAATGTAGTAGAGGTGCGGGAATAGTCAAATATAATCTTCTGTATGAATCTATGCATTGCTTCTTGGATCTTCTTAGCTCGAGACCTCGTGATTGGACCTTCTGGAACATACACGGTGGTGGTTCGTCCATGTCCATCATGGGCTGCATCCTGGGCCTCATCAGAAGATCCATGCCATAAACTCAAGATTAAAGAAATGAAGATGAAAAAGAAGCTTACATAGTGTGCATGGAATTTGAGAATCATCACCATTTCCTCAATATTTTTCATGAGAATGACGAAAATTGGAGAACTTCCTAGAACCATGGCTCACGTTTTTGCTTCAGAAGAATATGGGTGAATAATATCATTTTTATAGGGAAAATTGCTGATTTTTGTTATGAAATGGGTGGCTAGGATTGAGCCACATCACCTAAATCTAGGCTATTCTCGAATTCTACTATAGCAACCACAAAATCTCAATTTTAGACCTGCTTCTGATTTGATGTTGGAAACATGTCCTACGCGAAAGTTATAGATCTTGATCTTAGATTTCCGACGATATAAAATTCCTAAAAATTGGAGATCGTATGAAAATATTATGGCCCAAATATTAAGAGCTGTTCGGAGTGATTCATTAGATAAATTCGTAAAGGAACTGCAAAGGATTTACCAAATGTCCGTAAAGTAAATTTCACAAGCACATTCACGCTTGAACATGATTTATATCATGTATTATTCCCTATTGTAGTTGTCGAAATTACTGGGGTGTTATAAGCCATTAGTATTTGGGTCATAAATTTTGCATACGACCTCCGAATTTTATGAATATTATACCATATGAAATCTAAGACTCCCAAATTAAAATAAAAAAAAACAAGATAAAAAATGTATCTCAAAAATTCGGATGAACTGTACCCGAGGACTAATCTAGAGAATTCTCAAAATTTCTGACTTTTTTCTTACCATTTAATAATTACACAAATCGGCCCAGGTATAAATATGATGCACTATTTATTCATCCCTAAAATTGGAAAGACGAAAACGTGAAGGGGGAAAGGAAAAAGGAAAGAGGGGAACCATGTTCTTATTGGACAATTATGACCCATAACATCACTATTTGTACAGAACATGGTGTTGTTGTACAAAATAACTATGTGACAAAGGAAATTGCTCTTTTATTATTTGTAATTGGATTACCTGGATATATAAATGATAAAAATCCTTATGATTAGTTCCGGATTAATAAGATATGAGACAATATTAATCCACTAAGGTTTAATCATTAAATATCCATAGTCGTAGTATTATCGAGACTGGACATCGATAATGCAGAATATGATAATATTACACTTGTGCGTGTTATGGAAGCGTAACGTCATAGTTATCATATATTTGGGTATTAGATACTCATGCAAGTGTAATAGGAGGTTTTGTTTACCGATGGTACGTAAATAGTTTCGCTCTGGATAGACCCCTCGGAATCCCATTGGTAGTATGACTATGTGTCTATGGGAATCCGAATAAGGGTAGGTGTATTTGGTCTTAACCTGAGACTTGCATCGCTAATACTTGTGACAATCAGTATACTTTGGTTTTGGTCGTCCAGGGCTTTAACAGGTTATATGTACGCCTCTTCTGGGTATACTGAGAATCGTAGTGTATTGGGTGTGATGTCAAGACGGAAGTATCACTTCAGTCATATAGAGATTATGATCACGCAAGGATACAAGAACTGGTAATCTAAGTGCTATAGTCATTGGGGAAGTATGACTAGGTCATGACTTTCCGATCATAAAGAGACTAGTTGCTAGTGATCCGATATATGCTTCGTATGGGGCAGACACAACTCCACCCCCAGGCCTAGCATGTGACATCTGATACTGGATCGTAATGCGCAATACTACGTATACTACGCCTGACAAAGATCATATGTTCCGTAGAAGAATATTTCTGGAGAATTGGGTAGGCACGATGTTTTGCTAGAAGCCAATCATGTCTTGTAAATCGGTAAGTACGTGATACCGGGTATGCACGTGTTCGGATAGTCCGATGACCATATTTACTGCCAATATATCTAGAGTTCTCTTGGGTCGCATCCCAAAGATTCACCGATGATATTTGACTCGAACAATATTAATCTGAGATTAATTAAGAGAGAGAAAATTAATATGTGATTAATTAAGAGAGAGAAATTTAATCTGGATTAATTATGGTAGGAATAAATCTGGGATTAATTATCAAAGAAATAATTAATTTGGGATTAATTGCGTCGAGAATTTATATGGGATTAAATTCGTCGAGAGGAGAGAACGCGATTAATTTGGAATTAATCGGTAAAATAAATTTAATAGTTAAATTAGATTTTACTATTTAATTTATTTAATTGGGCTAAGATAATATATTAGATATATTAAATGAAATCAGATTTCAAAGCGGAATTAAAATTGGATTTTAATTCAAGCAAACGAATTAATTTAGAATTAATTCGTAAGCGAGTTCCGTAATAATTTTGCGAGACATTATTATTTAATTAAATTGGATTTAATTATGCCGCGCCGGAAAATTCGTTTAATCGGATTAAACGAACACGAGCCCAAAAGTGTGTTGTGTAAGTAATTTGGATTTTGAATTCAATGTGGTGGGACCACTCACTTACATCAACTAGTCATTTGTTGATGGAAGTTGTTGAGATATTAAATTGATTTACTAACCCATCACACCAAACAAGCAAAAGAATAATAATTAATGAATTTTTGAAATTCTTTAATTGCTCTCTCCTTGCCGAAAGAAATGCTATTGACTTTAAAATAGGTTTGGCCTAATGGCCATAAAATCCTCTCTTTCATTTTTGCCATGTGGCCACTATCTTCTTTCTTTTGCTTTTTGGCCGAAAACCATATTGCTTTCCTTTTAAAAGAATTGCAATTGGCCTCTGCAAGTGAAGATTTGGCCAAAAGCAATTTGGCATTTTACTTTTGAAGGATCGGCCGAATGGCCTCTGTTTTAGGGCTTGGCCGAATGGCCTTATATCAAATAGGGGCGATTGATTTCCTCTCTCTTGGGAAAATTTGCTTCTTTTTGGGACATAAAATTTGTTCCATTTGTTCTTGCTAGCACATAAGGGAGTCAAATGATGGTGATAAGGATACTCACCCATGAGCTTGGAAGCTTCAACATCCATGAAATTTTTGAAATCCTAAATCAGATCAATGTAAGTATTCCGCAACTTTCTTGATTAATTCACACAATAATCACGCTTAGAGATCCCGTGGCATGTCTAGGACACTTACAATGGTATCAGAGAGAGATCTAAGCTTGATTTGATTCTAGGGTTTGTAAACTTTAATTTGGGATTTTATGCTTGGAGTATGTATTTTCTTAAATTGATGGTTTTGTTGAGCTTGTATGATGTTTAATTGGATTTGTGCATCATTGATTTTGTGTAAATTGATTAGATCAAAAATCTCCAAAATCCATGATGTTGGTTTCTATTAAGGTCCCGGATCGATTATAAGCATGAAAAACATTGCGAATACATATCGACGAAGTTGCGGAATACTCACATCGATCGGTTGAGACGATTTGAAGCCGAATGGAGCCAAAAACGCTCACTGGTTTGGCACCACTGCTGTGCAGAATTTGCTCACTGTTTTGGGCGTGAAAATGGTCCTTCCGCAAGCTCCAAGCTTCGTCGAACGGATCCCGCCTCATGGGTGGACTTCCCTAACACCTTCGCAACTCTCGTAAGTGTGCTAGCACTTGTGTTTTGCAACAAAACACACTCATTGCTTCCCATTTGGCTCACGGCAGTGAGCTGTGAAGAAGAAGGAGATGAAGCCCATTTGGGCGTGAGAAAGAGAGAAGAAATGAAGGAGTAATGTAATGGTTGAGTTGTGAAAATGAATTACCAAAATGCTTTATATATTTTTCCAAAAATAATAAGCATTTACCACTTTAATTTATCAAATAAAGTCAAATGGAAATGGCTGCTCAACCACCAACACTATTCCAACCACACACATCAACTATTCATCTTACTTTAATAAAGTGATGTGTGTCTATCAATCAATCAATCACATCAATCAATCACATCACTCAAAGTGACATTTGATTTGACGCTTGATGTGACGAATGATTTGACGCTTGATGTGACTTGCGTCGCCGCACTCGAATTCGAAATACGAATGCGCTCGCAATCACACTCGGGCTCGGGTCTCGCTAATTCCAAATTAGCGAGTTTTCCGTTGCGTCGTAATTAAATGATTACGCCTAGCGAATTCACTATTCACGTCGCTAACGAATTAATTCTAAATTAATTCGTTCGCCCGAATTAAAATCTAATTTCAATTCCGCGTCGAAATCCAATTTCATTTAATATATCGAATATATTAATTTACCGATTAATTCCAAATTAATCATTCTCTCTCTTAAGACGATATTTTATCCCAGATAAAATATCTCCGTAATTAATCCTAGATTAATTTTCTCTCTCTTCTATATAATCCCAGATTATTAATGAGTGCGAGTTATGCGTCATCGGTGCATTATCGGGAAGCGACCCATGAGATCCCCGGATATATTGACAGTAAATTCGGTCGTCGGAGTATCCGAATCACGTACGTACCAAGTACTACGTTCTACCGATTTACGAGACAAGGTCGACTCCTAGCAAAGCACCAAGTCTTCCCAATTCTCCGGACATATTCTTATAGAATATATAAGGATCTATATCAGGCGTAGTCTACTAAGTATCGTGTATATCGGCCCAGTATCGGATAGTCACGTGCTAGGCCTGGGGCTGGATATGTGTCTGCCCCGTACGAAGCACAAGTCGGATGTCTGGTAACTAGTCTCTATAATCGGATATACATGACCTTGTCATAATATCCCGATGGCCGGCCAGCACTTAAGAAAACTAATACCGTATCCTGCGTGACATCATCTCCACTATGACTGGAGTGATACTTCCGTCTTGACATCACACCCAATACTCTACGATTCTCAATATACCCAGCATTGGCGTACACAGAGAACGGTTAGAGTCCTAGACGACCTCAACCAAAGTTATATGATTGTCGTAAGCATTAGCGGTGCAAATCTCAGGTTAAGACCATACACACCTACCCTGATGTCGGACTCCCATAGACACACAGTCATACTACCAATGGGATTCCGAGGGGTCTATCCAGAGCGAAGCTAGCTGTTTCCCGTACCATCGGTGAAACACAACCTCCTATCGCACTTGCATGAGTATCCAATACCCAAATATATGAGAACTATGCCGTTGTGCCCTCACAACGCACACAAGTGCAATACTAGCCTATTCCGCATTATCGATGTCCAGTCTCGATAATACTCCGGCTAGGGATATTTAATGATTAATCCCTCGTGGACTGATACTGTCTCATATCATTCTCAATCCAGGAACTAATCATAGGGACCTCTCTTCATTTATATATATCTAAGGTGATCTAATCACAAATGATGAGAGTGCAATTTCCTTGTCACATAGTTAATTTGTACAACAACACTATGATATGTACAAATAGTGACGCTATGGGTCATATTAAAATATGCTTAAATGTGTTTGTATTGAAAGTTGATTGGATCAATTTCATGAAAATTGATTTGGAATAATTTTCCCCAAAATATATGTGTTGGCCGAAAGTTTAGGGTTATTTGGAAATTTTTGGAATTTTTTGATTTTGATTCATTGGATGAATTGGAATCATATAGGATGATGTTAATTTAAGATTAATTGGATTGAATTTTGAATTGAACAAAAATCCCCAATTTCCTTAAGGTGGCCGAATGCATTATGCCCTATAATGTCTTGGATTTTTTGATTTTGTGACATTGGATGTGTATGAAATCAAATTGGATGTTGATTTGATGTCGATTGTGGGTTCGATTAGATTGAAACCAAATCGGACACAAAATCCCTCCTTGGCCGAGAATTAGAAGCATGTAAAATGGGTTTGATTTTTTCATTTATGTGTTGGACATGTGATGATGATAATGAGCATGATTAATTGGACTAATTTCATGTTTTGAAAATATTGATTTGGGTGATTAATCATGTAATGCACTTTAGATAATTAAATTGCGGAATTGGATTCATGTAATTTAGTTATTTAGGCCTTAAATTGGATTTGGGCTTATTATGTTGTAAATGGGCTTATTGGGCTTTGTTGTACAAAGTTGGATTTTTGCCAAATGGATTGGATCCAATTGGGCCCAAAGCCACTTCTGTTAAGCCCAAATGCGACTTATAAACCTTTAAAGTTTAATTGGGCCTAATGGGCCTAAACTGATTTCTAGGCTTATGGGGTTACTCCTTGATTGGGCTTTGGTTGCCGAAGCCCACGCCTTAAAGAAATTAATTAAAGCCCATTAGACTTGAATTGAATTGACGTTGGACGTTAATCGGGCTTTGAGTCCCGACGCGATTAAATTTGGAATTTAAGTCGTTAAAGGTTTATTAAATAAAGTGTAATATTCAATTTGGAATTGAATAGTGAATTAGTATTAAATACATGTTAAATTGGATTTAATTATGTAGTTTAATTTAATTCAAGAACTTGTACTTTGAGTACTTATTTGCAAAAACGAGTTTGACTCGAGCAAAATAAAATCATTGTTTGAACATTGGATGATCACATAATTATCAGATTAATTAATTTGATTAGATTGATTGATAGCATGCTTATGTGTGAATACGTGGTTGTGATGAATGAATAATGTATATCGGATGGATATTAGTCGGGTGAGGCAATTTTGGAAATTGTTGTAATAAATTTGATTTATTAAATTGGACCTGCGTGTCCAGCCTTATCACCTTTATTCTCTTTGTATTCTCTTCTCACCTATTCCCCTCAATGTAAATGAGGTTTCTTTAGAAGTGTAGTGTAACGGGTAGAAGTAATACAAGTGCTAGCTTGAGTGAGAAAGGGAGAGATTTGATCTAGGATCAATATGTTAAGTATCCATCCGCATATCATTATTATTTTATTTTATTTTCATATGCGCTTTATTATGTATTTAGAATGCATGTTTAAGGGTGTATGATGATGAGACCTTAACAAAGATAATTAAATTGGTAGCCAATTTGCACGCGAAAAGCCCTCATCAAATATCATGCGTCTTTTCCTTCCATTGAGTGATTCTTACTCAAGATCCTAGATTGGCATGGGTTGTTGGCCAAGTCAAGCCCTTGTCCGTCGAAGATGTGTTTTAATCACGAGGCTTTGTTCCATATCGGTGTCATGTCCAAGTTGTGGTTTGTTGGCCAAAGTCAAGACCACTTCTTGTCCATCGACATTGATTACGAAGCTTCCATGGTCAATGGGTCCGCGCTTGACTGGGATCATTAGGTTGTTGTGCCAAAGCCAAGGCCTAGTTGATTCAGAGGAAAAAGGTTAGGCTATATATTGGATATATAGGCATATATAAGATATATTTGTTTCGGACTTGGATGTCCACCTACCGGATCTAGGAGTTGGATGAGATCCAATTGATCTTCGAGATCTACCTAGTTAATTATCATACAATTTGTTGGCCAAAGTCAAGATTGTGTGATACTTTAACGGGATCCTAGCCCACTAGGAAACACGGTTTCCCGAGTACTCGACAGAGGGTTAGAGGCTCGACGAAAAATAGTGGGAGGCAAGAATTGAATTTGCAATATTCGTTCAATTACTCGCTATACGCGCTCAAACAAATATCACTCGTCAAATATATTAAAAGTATTAGTTGGACTAGTATTTAATGTTGTTTTAATATACAGTTGGACTTTATTATAGTTGATTATATATAATTGGATTATATTAATCAATATATTTGAATTAATTAATTTTAGTTTACAGTTGATTTTATAATTGGATTATAGTAATCAATGTAATTGAGGTTAATTAATTTGGATTATATTTGATTATATAGTTGGACTATTATAATCATTATAATATATATAGTACCACTACTCGTTGATTAAATAGTTGGACTATTGTAATCAAGATAATATTGAAAAGTTGGATATTTAAAATATAATCTGGGATTAAAATATTTTAAATGATTTAATTTTCAAATTGGGAATAAATAATAGGTTACTTTATTTGATAAAATAACTTATATACCTAAGCCCAAAATTAAGCAAAATAAGTAGAGCATAAAATCTTTGGAAGGTTTATGTGATGATGACTTTAGTGCTTAATTTAATATACTTGTCATAAATCTAATTTTAGATTTAATAAGTATTAAAATTGCAATAAATAATTCTTGGAGAATTAATTGACTATTTTAGAGGTGAAAAGTCAAAGTTTGCAATTGGGCATGTTGCACGAGGTGCACATCGTTTCAATATTCTAAAACCCAAGGCTTGTCCTAAGGTTTCTGAAATATTGAAAAGGATAATTGACATATCCCAAAGTGACTACCATTTGGATATGGCAGACACGAAGGAATTAAAGAAAGGGCAAGGCTCTGACTTTAAAATATTTGTCAAAGTTATGTTCACTACTAGTATTGAAATTAGATTTTAAATACTTAGTGTGGTACATAAAATATATGTATTGATGTTCAGAATCTGCTTTGAGCAGGATACTGACTTCAAGCTGAGATTGTTCTGCGAATCGGAAACGGGACGAAAGTCTCTGTTTCGACCGTAGATACCTAAGTTTAGGAACTACCCTTCGGGTGTGTACATAAATTAGGAACTGTTATAATGTAACTAGTTTGACTAGAGACATTATCTCTATATCAGTGTTTAATCCATTGTGGATAAACCTTTATATTCTAGAACACTAAGTGTTTCATTATATAAAGATGATACTGAGATACACATTAGATGTGAATAACAGAATTTATATTTTGAATATAATAAAATCTCAAAACATATAAAATGACAAATAAATAGCTCAAATTGATTTGATCAATAGAGACTTATTTGTGGCATTGTTGTCTGGGACACAATTAAACAAGATTCGTATATCCGCACTTTTGAAGAGTGGGTACTAGGACTGATTTGACTATTCAAATAAAGTCTACGAATCTATTTGTTAGGTAAAGTACCTAAAACACTTTTACTTGGTAATAGTGAAAATGCCATCGATCTGTTAGCCCTATTCATGGTGAAGTTAGAGGGCCCATATCTAGCTAGGCTAGATGTGAACATGAATATTTCGTGACCTTAACGGATGTGGTACATCACGTTATGGTTATGTGCTTTTTTTGAAGAACACAGATGGGAAACTTTTAGAGTTTCGACACGAAGTAGATAAACAGATCGGCTATAGTATTATACCGTCACGGTAAGACCGTAATGGAAAATACTTAAGCAGTAAGTTTCAAACATACATGAAAGAGTATGGTATTCTTTCAGATGAGGACTCCTCCCGAGACACGTCAGTTGACGGTGTGTCCGAACTAAAACCGAATTTTGTTGGACATGATAAGGTTTATCACGAGTCGCTCTGAGCTACTGTTTCCTTCAATAGGATATGTATTAACAGTGCAAAAATTATTTAGAATAAGGTTCCATATAAATCTGTTTGACAGATATCATATAGGATATGAACAGGAAAGAAACGGGGTTTCTCATTCCTGATAATTTGGGTATGTCAGGCATAACGTTTGGATGATACCAAACTAAAAGACCCAAATTGGATAAGTGCCAATATAGGTTATCCTAAAGGAAACCTTAAGTATAGTACTTGTAAATCTCACATGAGAACAATGTGATTGTTGCTCACCATGCGGTTTTCCTGAGAGGAATACCGATATGCAGTGGTCAGTGGGAGGATAGTGATGCTCGATGAAAATCGGAGTAATACTGTTCAAGGCACGAAGTCCGTAATGGAACACATATAGTTCATCAAGGATGAAACTAAACCATTAATCTTCGAATACACAAGAACCGCGTAGATCGGAGAGAATCAGGAAACAACCTGGGGTATGGGTTTTTGATGTAACCCCTTAAAGATGTAAATCTTATGGAGGTATACCAACAACTACGTACGAGGAAGTGATAAAGGTATCGACTCCCTATTATGGCAAAGTGCCATGAGTCCGAAATGGATTCCATGTATAACAACTATGTTTGGATACTAGTTGATGTACCGCAAGGCATTATGCCATTGTCTTCAAGGAAGACATACATGGATGGCAACATACCAACGTACAAAGCTAGGCTTTTGACGGAAAGGTATCGTTATCAACATTGTGTTGATTACGGTTCAACCTTTTACCTGTTGCCATGGTAAATCCATTTTGAAGATGCTTGTAGATACTGCATATTTCATTTATGAAATGTGTCAGTTAATGATCTAAATCGCTTTCCTGAAAAGGAAACCTCTTGGAGGATGTTTACAACATCCTGACGATTTTGTATAACCGACAAACAAGGTTTGCGGGTTATTCGATCCATGTTTGGATTGAAGCAAGCATAAGGTTCTTGGAACTGTCGTTTTGAAATAATCATAATGGTTAATGATTTGATTCAAAATGAAATGATTCTTGTGTATATAAGGAGGTTAGTGGGAGCGCACTGACAAGGAAATTCCCATAAAGCAATTGGTGAAAGCTTGGCTTTCGTAGAAATTCTCCGTAGAATTCTGAAGAGTAACAACCTTTATTCAAGGAATAAAGATCTACTGGGATAGATTTGGAGTTGTTAACACTCTCTGGGAAATTGTACATTTAAAATGTACTTGATATGGTGTCTCATACGCTTTGAGCATATGGAGTCACAATCGGGTCAATCCAAGTGATAGTCACTGGATTGAAGTTAAGGACATCTGTTAGTATCTTAGAGAACTAAAGATGCTGTCTTAAACTATGGAGAAGGAGAACTTGAAGTGACTGGGATCACTACCGCAAGTTTCCAAACAGTTAAATACTGCGGTACTATAAAGTTTGAATAACGGGACAGTGAGCTGGAAATCTTCCGAGCAAGATACTGTTGCCGAATAAACAACAAATGCGGATTATTGCTGCAGCTGAGGCAGCAATAGAAGCCATTTGGGTCGATAATAAATCTAATTAGATTAGATATAGTTCTATTAGCAGCTGAGCTAGGCGTCAGCACAAGGCTAAAGAATTAAAGGTCTCATCGATGATCCAGATATATACTTCTATATCATCTGATTTGTTCGGATCATACATCGTGGCGATGTGATGATCGTATAAATCGCGTCAAACGATAATCATGCAAATCCGCTGACGAAAACCTTTTCTCAGCAATTTGAGCGAACCGTACATAGTTCGGGTGTTCGACACTTGAGTGACTGGCTATGTGCCAAGTGGGAGATTGTTGAATAATATGACCCATAGCGTCACTATTTGTACATATCATAGTGTTGTTGTACAAATTAACTATGTGACAAGGAAATTGCACTCTCATCATTTGTGATTAGATCACCTTAGATATATATAATGAAGAGAGGTCCCTATGATTAGTTCCTGGATTGAGAATGATATGAGACAGTATCAGTCCACGAGGATTAATCATTAAATATCCCTAGCCGGAGTATTATCGAGACTGGACATCGATAATGCGGAATAGGCTAGTATTGCACTTGTGTGCGTTGTGAGGGCACAACGGCATAGTTCTCATATATTTGGGTATTGGATACTCATGCAAGTGCGATAGGAGGTTGTGTTTCACCGATGGTACGGGAAACAGCATCGCTCTGGATAGACCCCTCGGAATCCCATTGGTAGTATGACTATGTGTCTATGGGAGTCCGACATCAGGGTAGGTGTGTATGGTCTTAACCTGAGATTTGCACCGCTAATGCTTACGACAATCAATATACTTTGGTTGAGGTCGTCTAGGACTCTAACCGGTTCTGTGTACGCCAATGCTGGGTATATTGAGAATCGTAGAGTATTGGGTGTGATGTCAAGACGGAAGTATCACTCCAGATAGTGGAGATGATGTCACGCAGGATACGGTATTAGTTCTCTTAAGTGCTGGCCGGCCATCGGGATATTATGACAAGGTCATGTATATCCGATTATAGAGACTAGTTACCAGACATCCGATTTGTGCTTCGTACGGGGCAGACACATATCCAGCCCCAGGCCTAGCACGTGACTATCCGATACTGGGCCGATATACACGATACTTAGTAGACTACACCTGATATAGATCCTTATATATTCTATAAGAATATGTCCGGAGAATTGGGAAGACTTGTGCTTTGCTAGGAGTCGACCTTGTCTCGTAAATCGGTAGAACGTAGTACTTGGTACGTACGTGATTCGGATACTCCGACGACCGAATTTACTGCCAATATATCCGGGGATCTCATGGGTCGTTTCCCCGATAATGCACCGATGACGCATAACTCGCACTCATTAATAATCTGGGATTATATAGAAGAGAGAGAAAATTAATCTAGGATTAATTACGGAGATATTTTATCTGGGATAAAATATTGTCTTAAGAGAGAGAATGATTAATTTGGAATTAATCGGTAAATTAATATATTCGATATATTAAATGAAATTGGATTTCGACGCGGAATTGAAATTAGATTTTAATTCGGGCGAACGAATTAATTTAGAATTAATTCGTTAGCGACGTGAATAGTGAATTCGCTAGGCGTAATCATTTAATTACGACGCAACGGAAAACTCGCTAATTTGGAATTAGCGAACCCGAGCCCGAGTGTGATTGCGAGCGCATTCGTATTTCGAATTCGAGTGCGGCGACGCAAGTCACATCAAGCGTCAAATCATTCGTCACATCAAGCGTCAAATCAAATGTCACTTTGAGTGATGTGATTGATTGATGTGATTGATTGATTGATAGACACACATCACTTTATTAAAGTAAGATGAATAGTTGATGTGTGTGGTTGGAATAGTGTTGGTGGTTGAGCAAGCCATTTCCATTTGACTTTATTTGATAAATTAAAGTGGTAAATGCTTATTATTTTTGGAAAAATATATAAAGCATTTTGGTAATTCATTTTCACAACTCAACCATTACATTACTCCTTCATTTCTTCTCTCTTTCTCACGCCCAAATGGGCTTCATTCCTTCTTCTTCACAGCTCACTGCCGTGAGCCAAATGGGAAGCAATGAGTGTGTTTTGTTGCAAAACACAAGTGCTAGCACACTTACGAGAGTTGCGAAGGTGTTAGGGAAGTCCACCCATGAGGCGAGATCCGTTCGACGAAGCTTGGAGCTTGCGGAAGGACCATTTTCACGCCCAAAACAGTGAGCAAATTCTGCACAGCAGTGGTGCCAAACCAGTGAGCGTTTTTGGCTCCATTCGGCTTCAAATCGTCTCAACCGATCGATGTGAGTATTCCGCAACTTCGTCGATATGTATTCGCAATGTTTTTCATGCTTATAATCGATCCGAGACCTTAATAGAAACCAACACATGATTGGCCGATTACTACCCTAGGAGGACTCATGGTAATTTTTTGAATTAGACAATTGGATATGTTGATTCACATGAAATTGAATGTTAATTGTTGATTTAATTAGATTGAAATCAAAATTGGATGTTAATTTCATGTATTACCGTGAGTGTGAAGCATGTTGGAATGGATTAAATGTGCTTTAATTTGTGTTGGACATGAATTAGATGTTAAGCATGATTAATTAGATTAATTAGTGTTTTGGAAATACTAGATTAATCAATTAATTATGTTAATTACACTTCAATTGAATTAATGTATAATTTGGAATGATATATTAATTCAATTTGTTGTAATTGGGCTAATGGGCTTGGTTGGGCCAAATTTTAGTCTTGGATTATATTTTGGCCTAAACTATTTCCATAAAGTCCAAAGTATAACATTTGGGCCTTTAATAATTTAATTGGGCCTAATGGGCCAAAATTGATTCTATGGCATATGGTGATTCCTAAATGGGCCTTGGCATCTTGGATTTGATCCATAATGGCCAAAGCCACACCTAAAGAATTAATTAAAAGCCCATTGGACTTTAATTGAATAGTATTGGATACTAATTGGGCCATTGAGACCCGATAAGATTAGATTTGGAATCCAAGTCTTTAAGGCACATAAATAAGTGTAATTATTTAATTCGAAATTAAATATGAATTTGTATTTGTTACAATTTAAATTGGATTTTAAATTGTAGTTTGATATAATTCAAGAATACGTACTTTGAGTATTTATTCTTAAACGAGTTTGACTCACGCAAATCAAATCGTTGTATGAACATTGGATGGTCATTAATCAAAGATCAATTAATTTTATTAGATTGATTGAATAACATGCTTTGTGTGAATACATGGATGTATTATATGAATAATGTATATCGGATGGATATTAGAAGGGTGATGGCAATTTTGGAAATTGTTGTAATAAATTTAGAATTTATTAAATTGGACCTGCGTGTCCAGCCTATTATATCCTTATCTCATTGTATTTCTCTTCTCACCAATTCCCCTCAATGTAAATGAGGTTTCTTTAGAAGTATTATGTAATTGGGTAGAAGTAAGAATAGTTCTAGCGGGAGAGAGGAAATAAAGAGATTTGTTCTAGGAATAATTTGTTATATATCCATCCGCATATCATTATTAATTTTATTCGCGCCTTATTATGCTTTTAGAATGCATGCTTAAGGGTGTATGATGAGACCTAATTAAAGATAATGAATTGGTTGCCAAATCGCGACAAAAACCCTCATTTTATACTAAGCGTTTTTCCTTCCATTGAGTGATTCTCTCTCAAGATCCAAGATTGGCATTGGTTTGTTGGCCAAAGTCAAGACCTTTGTCCATCGCGGATGTGTTTGAATCCCGAAAGCTTTGTTCCATATTGTACGTCTTGGGCAAGTTGTGATTTGTTGGCCAAAGTCAAGGTCACTTCTTGTTCATCGACCTTGATTACGAAGCTTTCCCACTGTCAATGGGTCACGCTTAACTGGTTTCATTAAGCTTGTTGAGCCAAAGCCAAGGCTTAGTTGATTCAGAGGAAAATGTTAGGAAATATATTGGATATATTGGCATATATTGGATATATGTTTCGGATTTGGAGGTCCACCTACTGGATCTAGGAAATGGATGAGTACCAATTGATCTTAGAGATCTACCTAGTTAAGTTTCATACAACTTATTGGCCAAAGTCAAGGTTGTGTGTTATTTAACGGGATCCTAGCCCACTAGGAAACTAGGTTTCCCGAGTACTCCACAGAGGGTTAGAGGCTCGTCAAAAAATAGTGGGAGGCAAGTAATAAATTTGCAATTTCATTTAGATATTTGACAATACACGCTCATTTTATTTTTCGTCATTAATTATTTAAATATATTAGTTGGACTAATATTTAATTGTTGTTTTAATTGAACAGTTAGACTGTATTCAAACTGATTAATTTGTAGTTGGTTAGATAATTGGATTATGGTAATCAATACATTTGAATGTAACCGATCAATTGTAGTTGATTATATAGTTAGACTATAGTAATCATTATATTCGATTGTAATCGAAATCGTTGATTAGATAGTTGGACTTTTGCAATCAAGATGGCTGAAAGATTAGCGTTTAGGACATAATCATGGGAAAATGTCTTTAACGGCTTTAATTTTCAGATTGGGAATAGAACCTTATGATAGTCCTGGGAGTTGAGAAGTTATTCTATTTGATATAGAAACCTCTCAAGCATGAGCCCGGAGTTGAGCAAATAGTAGAGCATGAGCTTAGGAAGACTCATTGTGATGATAACTTTAGTGCTCAATCCGTTATTCACAGCCAGAGATTCTTAAAATGACATATCCCAAGTTGTCTGCCTAAACTGTGGAAAACGGGGTCACTAGAAGTGTGACTTCCGTATGGACAAGGCAGACATAAAGGAAATGAAGGTGGGACAAGGCTCCGACTTCAGGAATATTTTTTATAAACATGTTCAATAATGGTATGAAAATTGGATTTTTGATACTGGAGGTGGTACATAAACATATGTACTGATGTGCGGGATCTGCTGATTAGCAGGAAACTAACTTCAGATGAGATTGACCTATGAGTGGGAAACATGACATGAGTTGTTGTTTTGGCCATAGAAACCTAGTTTTGGAACAGCCCTTTGGGCATGTACTTAAATAAGGAGACTGTTATGATATATCTAGTTTGACTAGAAACATTATCTCTATATCTAGTTTAACCCGTTGCGGGTATACCTTTATGTTCCAGAACACAAGGTGTTTTGTTTATAAAGATGATATTGAGATATACACATCAGATGTGAATAACAGTATTTATATTTTGAATATAAATGAATCTCAAGCATATAACTTGACAAACAATAGCTCAAATTAATTAAATCAAATGAGACTTATTAGTGGCATTGTCATATGGAATGCATTAACAAGACTCGTATATCCACACTTTCGAAGAGTGGATACTAGGACGGACTTGATTCTAATTCAAATGATGTCTACGAATCTAGTTTATTAGGCAAAGTGCCTAAAATACCTTTTACTTGGTAAAAGTACAAGTGTCATCGATCTGTTAGCCCTCGTTCATAGTGACGTATGTGGACCCATGTCTAGCTAGGCTAGAGGTGGATGTGAATACTTCATGACCTTTACGGATGTGGCATCGCGTTACGGTTATGTGTGTCTTATGAAACACAAGTCAGAAACTTTTGAGTAACTCAAAGAGTTTCGACACGAAGTAAGAAAACAGACCGGTAAAAGTATTAAAAACATTACGGTCGGACCATAGTGTAAAATACTTAAACATATGAGTTTCAAGATTACTTATACAACTCACAAGAGAACAATGTAATTATTTCTCTCCATGTGGTTTTTCGAAGAGGAATTCCTATATGCAGTGGTTAGTGGGAGGAAAGTAAAACTCTATGAAAATCAGAGTAATACTGTTCCAGGCACCGACTCCTCACGGAACAAAAATAGTTCATCAGGGATAAAATTGTACCATAATCTTTGAATACATAAGAACCGCGTAGGTCGGAGAGAGTCAGAAAACAACCTGGGAGGTATGGGTTTCTGATATCACCTCATGTAGATATCAATCTTATTGAGGAAGACTAACTGGCTACGTATGAGGAAATAATACAAGGTATCGACTTTTTTTATGGCAAAGTGCCATGAAGTCTGAAATGGATTCCATGTATACCAACTAAGTTTGGACACTGGTTGATGTACCAGAAGGCATTGTGCCTATTGGTACTATATAAGTCTTCATGGAAGACATACATAAATGGCAACATGCAAATGTACACAGCTAGGCTTGTACAAAAAGGGTATCGTCAAAGACATAGTGTCGACTATGATGAAACTTTTTCACCTGTTGCCATGATTAAATCCATTCAGATAATGCTTGCTAATGCTGCATATTTTGTTTATGAAATATGACAGCTGGACGCCAAATCCGCTTTCCTTAACGGAAATCTTTTGGAGGATGTAAAGAACATCCTGACAGTTTTTTCGGGCCAAAACATGCAAACACGGTTAGCAAGATAAATCGATCCATTTATGGATTGAATCAAGCATTGCGTTCTTGGAACGAAAGTTTTGATGAGATCATAATGGTATATGATTTCATTCAAAATGAAGATGATTCTTGTGTATATAAGAAGGTTAGTGGGAGCGCACTGACAATGATTGTCCTATACATTGATGATGTATTGCTTCTTAGCAATGACATTCCCATACTATAATCGTTGAAAGCTTGGCTTTCATTAAAATTATCCATGGAATACCTGGGAGAAGCATGCTTTATTCTAGGAATAAAGATCTACTGTGATAGATCTAGAAAGCTGCTGACAACCCTCCCAGAGCTCGTACGTTTTTGAAATGTATGTGACCTGATGTCTCATATGCTTTGAGCATATGTAGACGCTATAAGGGCAATCCAGGTGATGGTCACTGGATTGATGTAAGGAACATCCTTGAGTATCTTGGACGAACTAAGGATGCTTTCTAGGATTATGGAGATGGAGAACTTGAGGTGACTGGGTTCACCACTGCAAGTTTCCAAACCGATGAAAACGACTGTATGTCGCAATAAGGGTACGTATATAGTTTGAATAACGGAACAATGAGCTGCAAATCTTCCAAGCAAGATACTATTGCCGAATAAACAACAAAAGTGGAACATTGCTGCAGCTGAGGCAGCAAAAGAAGCATTTTGGATCTATATAATCCTAATTGGATTATGAGTAATTCTGTTAGCAGCTGGGCTACAGCACAGGCTAAAGAACGACGGTCTCATCAATGATCCAAGTATGTACTTCGAATAATTCATCTGATTCGTTCGATCATACACCGTGGTGATGTGATGATCGAATAAATCGCATCAGATGATAACCTTGGAAATCCGCTGAGGAAAGGTGTTCTCAGCAGAAGTTTGAGCAACCCATACATAGTTCAGGTGTTAGACATTTGAGTGATTGGCTATAGGCCAAGTGGGAGATTGTTGGACAATTATGACCCATAGCATCACTATTTGTACAGAACATGGTATTGTTGTACAAATTAACTATGTGACAAAGGAAATTGCTCTTTTATCATTTGTAATTGGATTACCTGGATATATAAATGATAAAAGTCCTTATGATTAGTTCCGGATTAATAAGATATAAGACAGTATTAATCCACTAAAGTTTAATCATTAAATATCCCTAGTCGTAGTATTATCGAGACTGGACATCGATGTTGGTGACTTGATCGCATAAAAGGATTTTGATGACGTCAACGTGAATGAAGACTTCGACGTACAAACACGAAGCATTACAAAAAGTGTCGAAGCATATGGGGTGAAGAGCGAGAATATGAAGACTAGCGGCAAATCGAAGATAATGATTAAGAGCTAAATTTTATTGTAAGTGAGTTTACTCAAGTGATCTAAAGCTCTTAGGAATCATACATTTTGCATCACTTGCATTTAAAATGGCTTAGAATGCAAAAAAAATCATTTGCATTTTATTTGCACCAAAATGAACTTCATGCACAAGTACATCGGTAAATGATCTTCTAAAAACTAGAAAACGGTTGAATTAAACTTCAAATGATATACCTTTAGATAGATATGTGTATCTTGTTTTCTACGGTTCAAACGGAACATAATTCCGATGTATAGAACTTTTTATAGAGCCATTTTAGTACAACATGTTCAGATGTGCGTTTTCTGCATACATGTCACATTAGAAAAATTCCATAACATTCATCTTAATGTTTTTGGAGCTGAATTTTTTACAGTAGCTATATCTATGTGCCTAGTTTATTTAGAAATTTACGGATCATGATTTGGAATTTTCTAGAGAGATTTATGGCCAAAATACCAAGTGTCGTCAGTCTTGACTGGTCATCAGAACTGAAACCAGGGAGCTCCATGCCGGTTTTCTCGCCGGTCTTCATGCCGGTTTTGGCTGAGAAAAACATGCTCTCTGGAACCAGGGAGCTCCTCGCCGGTTTCCATACCGGTTTGCTCGCCGGTCTAATGGCTAGTTTTTCGAACGTTATATAGCCGTTGGGAGATATTGAAACCCTAGACCGGCATGCCGGTCTCCCCGCCGGTTTGCTCGCCGGTCTCGCTGTAAGTTGGGGAAAACTTTGCATTTTATTATAAATAGAACCCCAACTCTTTTTCCTTAAGTTAGAGATCTAGAAAACCTTCATACACATTCTCTAAGGCAAACAAAGAGTGTCATACACCTTCATATTCATAAACACTCATCCAAGCTCACACACACACCTTCCATACATTTAGTGAGCTTAGAAACACTTGGGTTTGCTCTCACACAATCTTCTTATTATTTGTGAGTGCCCAAGTGTGTTTTAATTCTTCTTTATCAAAAACACTTGTGATTGTGAAATCCCATCGTTTGGGTAATTTGTAAAGGTTGTTAGTGCACCTACGTAGAAAACTCAATCTTGTAAAAGGTTTGGAGTGCGCCTTGGCGGAAAACTCTTGGTTACGAGTGAACCACGAAAACTCGATTCTAGTGGAAATCTTCAAGCGAGGCTTGGGGGAGTGGACGTAGGCACGTTTGGCCGAACCACTATAAATCGTGTGTGTCGTATTTCTCTTTCCCTTAACTTTTACTTATTTGCAAGTTTGATTACATTTATAATATTGATTAGAAACTTGCATATAGGCTATTAATTGGAATAGAGAAAATTGCCTAAAACTCCCACTTGGTAATAAGAGCTTAAAATCGGCAAAGATTTTATAATTCCGCATTTATAGCGATAACCCAATTCACCCCCCCTCTTGGGTATAGAGATTTCTTGTCGCTATTGCTTGTAGGTACTTTCAGTTGGTATCAGAGCGAGGTATTCTCAAGAAAGACTTAACCGTCCGAGAATAAACTATGGGATCTACAAGCCACTTTTCAAATTTTGCCGAGGGATATTCAACTACTAGACCTCCGTTTTACACCGGAACCGACTACAATTATTGGAAGTCAAGATGTTGACTTATCTCCTAGCCAATGATCCGCCATCCTATTTGATTATCACACGGGGTGCAAAAATGCCAACAAAAAGGGATAGCAATGGGGTTGAGATTCCGAAGCCGAGTTTAGAATGATGGATAGTGAGGATCTAAAACAAGCTTCACAAAATGCTAAGGCACTCAACCAACTCCTATGTGCCATTGATCGGGATCAAGTTAGCAAGCTTCCGGAATGTGGAAATGCATATGATTTATGGAAGTCTTTGGAAATGGTCAATGAGGGCACAAGCCAAGTGAAGGAATCAAAGATCAACCGGTTCATGTGCGAATTGGACAATTTCAAGATGGAATCCGGGGAAGAAATTGATCACATGATTTCTAGGTTTACGGTCATCATCAATCATTGGGAGCATTGGGAAAAGTCATCGGGACATCGGATCAAGTGAAGAAAATTTTGAGATCTCTCCCGAAAGAGTTTAGAAGCTACACCTCCTCCATTAAAGAAGCAAACGACATAAACACTTTGAAAATGGATGATTTGGTCAGGCAAATTGCTTGAGTATGAAATGGAGATCAAAATGGATAAAAAAGAGGAAGATGAGAAAAGGACAAGAAGTCCTTGGCCTTAAAAGCAAGAAAAAGAGACGAGTCAAGCTCAAGTGAAGAAGATGATAGTGATGATGAATGGCAAGCATCACCAATAAAGTAAAAGAGCTTCTCAAATCCGCAAAACTCAAGGGAAAATCGCTAAAGAAGAAAAATGGCCGCGGAAGAACAAGAAAATTTGTGTTATGAATGCAACAAACCGGGTCACATAGCTACCGATTGCCCATTAAGGAAAATGAAAGGAAAATCGAAGAAAAAGGCAATGAAAGCAACTTCAACTTGGAGTGATAGCGATTCTAGCTCATCCGAGGAGGAAGAAGAGGTTCAAGCTAAAGAAAGAACAAATCTAGCATTTATGGCTATCACGGATGAGGACATCCGCTTTGAAATTGAAGAAGAAAGCGAAAAAGAAGAGGTACACAATTCTCAATATGATAATGATTTACTTAATGCCTTTAATGGATTAAAAGAATTGTGTGATATGCTTAAAAAGAAATTGAAATTAGTTAAAAATGAGCATGCTACACTTAAAATTGAACATGCAACTAGTATGGATAAAATTCATGTTTTAGATAATGAGATTATATGCTTAAAGGCTAAACATGAAAAAGAAATTGCATGCTTAAATGATGAAAATGCATGTTTAAATATTAAAAAGCTAGAACTTGAAAATGCCATATTAAATATGCCATCTAGCTCTAAGACATGCGATTACGAATCTATATTGAATGAAAATGTCTTATTAAATACTAAGATTGTAGATTTGCAAAACATACTTAGCAAATTCACATTGGGACATAAAAACTTTAATATGCTTATTGGATCCCAAAAATGTGCATTTAAAAGAGAAGGATTAGGATATAGGCCTTATATTAAGAAAAATTTTTGAAGAATTACTTTGTTAAGGCATCATATTCTCATGCTAAGAATGAAATAGATGAAAATGTCACATGCCATGCTGTAACAAAAAGGGACATAAAATTTTTGAATGCATGTATATGAATGTGATGGAAGAATGCATGGATTCCTCAAGGAATCAAAACTAACCCCAATGGACCCAAGAAAGTTTGGGTACCAAAGTGTAATTGATAAATTTGTGGGGGAGCTTTGGAATGGATCTTTAAAGAGAATTGAAAAATTGATCCCAAGGCTCAAGGAAATGAGGAATCGCAACGGTAAAGTTTAAATCCGTATCCACGGAAACATTGGTACCGTTTCCTCTAATTTACATATGTATGCATATTTCATATTGGTAAAAATATTTTTGAAGCATACAAAGTGATTAGGCAATGTATTAACTTTCTATGGTATCAATTGTTAATTTGATATCATTAAATGCCTTAATCATATACTTAAACCCCTTCCTATTTCAATTGGTATCACATGAAATTTATTGAGTTAAATGCAATATATGTGATCACTTGATTGAATATGTCTTGCCATATGAACTAATTGGTTGAAAATGAAATGCATGTAAATTGGCATAATCTTATATGAATATAATCGGCATCATGAAATGCATGGACTTTGATAATTATTTAATTGGTATCATGGAATGTATTGATATATTTTTAATTGGTATCAAATTGGGGAGAAATCATGCTTAAGATGATCTTAGATTTTAAATGGTATTCATGAGTATTTATCTTTTGAAAAATGCTATTTTATGCATGAATTTTGATTTTTATGGCAAAAAGGGGGAAATGCCAAATGTGCAAATTTTTAAATTTGTTATCATTTTCGCACACATTATCTATGGTATCTCATTTTCGAACTTAATTTTGCTTCTCCACTTTTTGATAATGTCAAAGGGGGAAAGAAATTAGAAATGAGATTAAAACTTATTTTACCCTCACCCTTGGTTTAAGGGGGAGTAAATGTACTAATGTGTTTGTCAAGTTGTTATAGAGCTATATTCAAGACAATCACACATTGAGGGGGAGCTTATGTTGAGGGGGAGCAAAATTGTCAAATTTGGACTCCAAGAAGCTCACAAGTATCAACAAGTTTTAAGGGGTTTCCATCATCAAAAAGGGGGGGAGATTGTTGGCGACTTGATCGCATAAAAGGATTTTGATGACGTCACGTGAATGAAGACTTCGACGTACAAACATGAAGCATTACAAAAAGTGTCGAAGCATATGGGGTGAAGAGCGAGAATATGAAGACTAGCGGGAAATCGAAGAAGATAATGATTAAGAGCTAAATTTTATTGTAAGTGAGTTTACTCAAGTGATCTAAAGCTCTTAGGAATCATACATTTTGCATCACTTGCATTTAAAATGGCTTAGAATGCAAAAAAAATAATTTGCATTTTATTTGCACCAAAATGAACTTCATGCACAAGTACATCGGTAAATGATCTTCTAAAAACTAGAAAACGGTTGAATTAAACTTCAAATGATATACCGTTAGATAGATATGTGTATCTTTTTGCTACGGTTCAAACGGAACACAATTCTGATGTATAGAACTTTTTATAGAGCCATTTTAGTACATGTTCAGATGTGCGTTTTCTGCATACATGTCACATTAGAAAAATTCCATAAAATTCATCTTAATGTTTTTGGAGCCGAATTTTTTACAGTAGCTATATCTATGTGCCTAGTTTATTTAGAAATTTACGGATCATGATTTGGAATTTTCTAGAGAGAGTTATGGCCAAAATACCAAGTGTCGTCAGTCTTGACTGGTCATCAGAACTGAAACCAGGGAGCTGAAACCAGGGAGCTCCATGCCGGTTTTCTCGCCGGTCTTCATGCCGGTTTTGGCTGAGAAAAACATGCTCTCTGGAACCAGGGAGCTCCTCGCCGGTTTCCATACCAGTTTGCTCGCCGGTCTAACGGCTAATTTTTCGAACGTTATATAGCCGTTGGGAGATATTGAAACCCTAGACCGGCATGCCGGTCTCCTCGCCGGTTTGCTTGCCGGTCTCGCTGTAAGTCGGGGAAAACTTTGCATTTTATTATAAATAGAACCCCAACTCTTTTGCCTTAAGTTAGAGATCTAGAAAACCTTCATACACATTCTCTAAGGCAAACAAAGAGTGTCATACACCTTCATATTCATAAACACTCATCCAAGCTCACACACAAACCTTCCATACATTTAGTGAGCTTAGAAACACTTGGGTTTGCTCTCACACAATCTTCTTATTATTTGTGAGTGCCCAAGTGTGTTTTAATTCTTCTTTATCAAAAACACTTGTGATTGTGAAATCCCATCGTTTGGGTAATTTGTAAAGGTTGTGAGTGCACCTACGTAGAAAACTCAATCTTGTAAAAGGTTTGGAGTGCGCCTTGGCGGAAAACTCTTGGTTACGAGTGAACCACGGAAAACTCGATTCTAGTGGAAATCTTCAAGCGAGGCTTGGGGGAGTGGACGTAGGCACGTTTGGCCGAACCACTATAAATCGTGGTGTCGTATTTCTCTTTCCCTTAACTTTTACTTATTTGCAAGTTTGATTACATTTATAATATTGATTAGAAACTTGCATATAGGCTATTAATTGGAATAGAGAAAATTGCCTAAAACTCCCACTTGGTAATAAGAGCTTAAAATCGGCAAAGATTTTATAATTCCGCATTTATAGCGATAACCCAATTCACCCCCCCTCTTGGGTATAGAGATTTCTTGTCGCTATTGCTTGTAGGTACTTTCAATCGATAATGCGGAATAGGCTAGTATTACACTTGTGCGGGTTATGGAAGCGTAACGTCATAGTTCTCATATATTTGGGTATTAGATACTCATGCAAGTGTAATATGAGGTTCTTTTTACCGATGGTACGGAAACAGCTTCGCTCTGGATAGACCCCTCAGAATACCATTGGTAGTATTATTGGACAGTTATGACCCATAGCGTCACTATTTGTACAAATCATAGTGTTGTTGTACAAATTAACTATGTGACAAAGGAAATTGCTCTTTTATCATTTGTGATTAGATCACCAAGATGTACAAATGATGATAGGAACATATGATTAGTTCCTGGATTGAGATGATATGAGACAGTATCAATTCATGAAGGTTTAATCATTAAATATCCATAGTCCTAGTATTATCGAGATTGGACATCGAAAGTGCGGAATAGACTAGTATTACACTTGTGCGTGTTGTGAGGGCATAACGGCATATTTCTCATATATTTGGGTATTGGATACTCATACAAGTGTAGTAGGAGGTTGTGTTTTACCGATGGTACGGAAAACAGCTTCGCTCTGGATAGACCCCTCGGAATTCCATTGGTAGTATTACTATGTGTCTATGGAAGTCTGAATCAGGGTAGGTGTATTTGGTCTTAACCTGAGACTTGCACCGCTAATACTTGTGACAATCAATATACTTTGGTTTTGGTCGTCCAGGGTTTTAACATGTTCTGTGTACACCTCTTCTGGGTATATTGAGAATCGTAGTGTATTGGGTGTGATGTCGAGATGGAAGTATCACTCCAGTAATAGTGGAGATGATGATCACGTAGGATACGGAACTGGTTCTCTTATATGCTGTAGCTCTCGGGATATTATGACTAGGTCATGTTAATCCGATTAAAGAGACTAGTTACCAGAGATCCGATATGTTCTTCGTACGGGGCAGACACATTTCCAGCCCCAGACCTTGCACGTGACATCCGATACTGGATCGAAATACGCAATACTACGTATACTACGCCTGATATAGATCACATATTCATGTAAGGATATTTCTGGAGAATTGGGTAGGCATGACACTTTGCTAGTAGCCAACCTTGTCTTGTAAATCGGTACAAACGTAGTACTAGGTACTTACATGTTCGAATAGTCCGACTACCAGATTTACTGCCAACATATCCGGGGATCTCATGGGTCGCTTCCCGAAGATTCACCGATGACGTATGACTCGCACTATAATTAATCTGGGATTAATTAGATGAGAGAGAAAAATAATCTGGGATTAATTACGGAGATATTTTATCTGGGATAAAATATTAATTAAAGAGAGAGAACGATTAATTTGGAATTAATCGATAAAATAATATATTTGATATATTATACGAAATTGGATTTCGACGCGGAATTGAAATTAGATTTTAATTCGGGCGAGCGAGTTAATTTAGAATTAATTCGTTAGCGACGTGAATAGTGATTTTACTAGGCATAATTATTTAATTACGTCACAACGGAAAATTCGTTAATTTAGAATTAACGAACCCGAGCCCGGGAGTGTTTGCGGACACACTCGCATTTTAAATCGAGTGGGACCTACAAGTCACATCAAGCGTCAAATCACTTGTCACTTTGAGTGATGTGACAACTAGTCACTTGATTGAGTGATTGATGTGAGTTGTTGGGAAGCTTTTGATGGCTTGAAAGACATTTATCAATATTTCATTTGGTATTTGACTTTTTCTTTTTTCTGTATTAGATACACTTAATTTCCAACAACCAAACACTTAACATTTTCACTTTCTCCCTCCTCTCATCTCTCTCGGCCTTAGAGGCCATTTCTTATCTTCTTTGGTTCTTCAAAAACCGTGAGATGAAGAAGAAACAATGTGATGATTTTGTTGCAAAATCAAGAGTGCTAGCACACATTCGGGGTCTTGCGAATGTGATAGGGAAACCGCACTTGTGAGCTTGGAATCACAACACAAAAGCTTGGAGCTTGGAGGACCAAAGATGGCCGAAAATTGGAGAGCAAAAATCTGCCACTGCCGAGAGCCTTGGAGGATTTTCAAAGGGCATAAAAAGTTTTTGTTGTTCCTCGCGTCGCAAAAGCCGATGTAAGTATTCCACAACTTCTTCGAGTATTCACATGTATGTTTCTATGCTTAAATTGATCCTTGGGACCTTAGAGAGACACCCAACAATGGTATCAGAGCCAATTGAGCATGAAACTTGAACTTAGAGTTAAAATTGGGTAAATTGATTTTGAGCATGATTTGATTAAATTAATTGATTCAGTATTGTGAATGATGTTTAATTGAAGTTGGATTGTGATCAATTTCATAAAATTGATTTGGAACAATTTTCCCGAATTGGGTTGGCTTGGCCAAATTTAATACTACCCTAAACTCATGGTATTTTTTTTTCGTTGATCATTGGATGACTTGAACGATTGGGTAATGTTGATTTGTAATTCAATTGGATTGAACCGAATTGGACATTAAAATCCCCAAAATGCCGAGAGCTTACTAGCATGAAAGGTTTGATTTTTGATTAAAATGTGTTGGACATGTTTTGATGTTAATGAGCATAATTAATTGTACAAATTTTTGTTTTAGAAATATTAATTTGGGTGATTAATTATGGCTATACACTTTGGTTAATTAAGTTATAAAATTTGGAATTTGGTAATTTAATTAATTGGGCCTATTTTGGAAATTGGGCTTTAGAAGTTGTAATTGGGCTTAATGGGCTTGGTTGTACCAAGATTGGTTTAGGCTAAATTGGTTGGATCCAATTGGGCCCAAAACCATATCCATAAAGTCCAATTATGACTAATGGACCTTAATATATTAATTGGGCCTAAATTTGTTTCTAGGCATATAAGGGTGATTCCTTAAATGGGCTTTGGTAATTGGGTTTGACCCAAGTTGACCAAAAGTCCATGCCTTAAGAAATTAATTAAAAGCCCATTGGGCTTTAAATTAAATTAACATTGGATGTTAATCGAGCTTTGAGACCCGCAACGATTAGATTTGGAATCTAAGTCGTAAAGGTACATTAAAAGTGTAAATATTTAATTTGGAATTAAATAAAGAATTAGTATTAAATACATATTAAATGGATTTAATGTTGTATTTAATTTAATTCAAGAATTCGTACTTTGAGCACTTATTCGCAAAACGAGTTGGACTCGCGCAAAATCAAATCGTTGTTTGAACATTGGATGGTCATTAATTATCAGATTAATTAATTGGATTAGATTGATTGATAACATGCTTGTGTGAATACATGGTTGCGATGCATTAATAATGTATATCAGATGGATATTAATGGGGTGGGGTAATTTTGGAAATTGTTGTAATAAATTTAGAATTTATTAATTGGACCTGCATGTCCAGCCTATTACCTCCTTACTCTTTGTATTTCTCTTCTCACCTATTCCCCTCAATGTAAATGAGGTTTCTTTAGAAGTGTTATGTAACGGGTAGAAGAAATACTTGTGCTAGCTAGAGGGAGAGAGGAAAAATGAGAGAGATTTGTTCTAGGAACAATGTTTAAGTATCCATCCGCATATCATTATTATTTTATTTATATGCGCCTTATTATGTGTTTAAAATGCATGTTAAGGGTGTATGATGATGAGACCTTAACAAAGATAATAAATTGGTTGACAATTGCACGCGAAAAACCCTCAACATCATATTAAGCGTTTTTCCTTCCATTGAGTGATTCTTACTCAAGATCCAAGACTGGCATTGGTTTGTTGGCCAAAGTCAAGACCTTTGTCCGTCGAGGATGTGTTTGAATCATGAAGGCTTTGTTCCATATTGGTGTCTTGTCCAAGTTTTGATTTGTTGGCCAAAGTCAAAATCACTTCTTGTCCATCGACATTGATTACGAAGTTTTCCATGGTCAATGGGTTCCGCTAACTGGGATCACTAAGTTTGTTGTGCCAAAGCCAAGGCTTAGTTGATTCAAAGGAAAAAGGTTAGGCAATATATTGGATATATTGGCATATATAAGATATATGTTTCGGACTTGGATGTCCACCTACGGATCTAGGAATTGGATGAGATCCAATTGATCTTAGAGATCTACCTAGTTAATTATCATACAATTTGTTGGCCAAAGTCAAGATTGTGTGTTATTTAACGGGATCCTAGCCCACTAGGAAACAAGGTTTCCCGAGTACTCCACAGAGGGTTAGAGGCTCGCCGAAAAATAGTGGGAGGCAAGTATTAAATTTGCAATATTCGTTTTGTAACTTGCTATACGTGCTCATTTCAAATATTTCGTCAAATAAATTATTTATTAGTTGGACTAATATTTAATGTTGTTTTAATTAAAACAGTTGGACTGTATTCAAACTAATTTCAATTAATAGTTGATTTTATAATTGGATTATAGTAATCAATATAATTGAATTTAATCTATTTAAATTATAGTTGATTATATAGTTGAACTATAGTAATCATTATATTTAATAGTATCTAAAATCGTTGATTAAATAGTTGGACTATTAGAATCAAGATAATTGAAAGATTGGTGTTTAAAACATAATCCTGGGTGAAAATGTATTTAAACGACTTTAATTTTCAAATTGGGAATAAATTTCAGGATGGTCCTGGAAACTAATAAGTTACTTTATTTGATAAACTAACATATTAGGCCTAAGCCCGGAGTTAAGCAAATAGTAGAGCATGATCTTTAGAAGATTCATGTAATGATAACTTTAGTGCTTAATCCATTAAGCTTGCCAAATAGACTCCTTAATTTCTTAATCAGAACTAAGGATTAGATCCTTAAAGTATGATAATGAAATTCAAGGATCTTCATAGATCTATTCTTAGATCTTAGAAGTACTAAAATTGCAATAGTAAACTCTTGAAGAGTTAATGGCTATACTCAAGGAGACAAAGCCAAAGTTTGCAATAAGGCAAGAAGCGCAAGGCGCACTTTACTTCGATATTCTAGAAGGCCAAGGCTTGGCCAAAGGCTTCTGGGGTGTGAAAAAGGGCAAAGGCACAATCATTATTATCTTTTGGAAGACAAACACATCCCAAGATGTCTGCCTAAATTGTGGCAAACGGGGATCACATAAGCGTGACTGCCGTATGGACAAGGCAGACATGAAGGAATTGAAGAATGGGAAGGCTCTAACTTCAAACATGTTTGTTATCAATATGTTCACTCCTAGTATTAAAATTGGATTTTAAATACTGGATGTGGTACATAAATATGTAATGGTGTGCAGAATCTGCTGAAAAGCAGGATACTGACTTCAGTTGAGATTAATCTGCGAATTGAAAACGGGACGAAAGTCGCTGTTTTAACCGTAGATACCTAAGTTTATGAACTACCCTTCGGGTGTGTACTTAAATTAGGAAACTGTTAAAATGTAACTAGTTTGACTAGATACATTATCTTTATATCAGGGTTTTACCCGTTGCGGGTATACCTTTATATTCTAAAACACTAAAGTGTTTTATTTTATAAAGATGATATTGAGATAAACACATTAGATGTGAATAACAATATTTATATTTTGAATATAAATAAATCTCAAACATATAACATGACAAACAAATAGCTCGAACTGAATTAATCAGTTGAAACTTTATTGTGGCATTGTTGTCTGGGACACAATTAAACAAGACTCGTATATCCACACTTTCAAAGAGTGGGTACTAGGACAAATTTGATTCCATTCAAATAATGTCTACGAATCTAATTTATAGGCAAAGTGCCTAAAACAACTTTACTTGGTAAAAGTGTAAATGCCATCGATCTGTCAGCCCTTGGTTATAGTGACGTAAGTGGGCCCATGTCTAGCTAGGCTAGAGGTGGATATGAATATTTCGTGACCTTTACGGATGTGGCATCACGTTATGGTTATGTGTTTCTTTTGAAACACAAATCGGAAACTTTTAGAGTTTCGACACGAAATAGACAAACAGATCGGCTAAAGTATTAAACCATCACGGTTAGACCATAATGAAAATACTTAAGCCAAAGTTTCTCAAATACTTGAAAGAGGTATAGTATTCTTTCAATGAGGACTCCTCCCGGAACACGTCAGTTTGACGGTGTGTCTGGACGGAGAAACCGAATTTTGTTGGACATGATAAGGTTAATCATGAGTCGCTCTGAGCTACCATTTCCTTCAACGGATAAGCTTTAAATAATGCAAAACTTATTTTGAATAAGGTTCCATGAAAATATGTTAGACATAATTCATATTAGATATGAACAGAAGAAACCGGGGTTTTCTCATTCCTGAAGATTTGGGTATGCTGGGCATATGTTTGGATGATACCAAACCAGAACCCAAATCGGATAAGTGCCTAAGTTTTAGGTTATCCTAGGGAAACCAAAGTATAGTACTTATACAACTCACAATAGAACAATGTAATGTTGCTCGCCATGCGGTTTTCCTAAGAGGAATACCTATATGCAGTGGTAAGTGGGAGGATAGTAAAACTCGATGAAAATCAGAGTAATACTATTCCAGGCACCGATTCCTTAATGGAACACAGATAGTTCATCAATGATGAAACTATACCAGTAATCTTCGAATACACAAGAACCGCGTAGATCGGAGAGAGTCAGAAAACAACATGGGGTACGGGTTTTTGATCTCACCTCATAAAGATGTCAATCTTATTGAGGAATACGAACTGACTACGTATGAGGAAGTGATACAAGGTATCGACTTCTATTATGGCAAAGTGCCATGAAGTCCAAATAGATTCCATGTATAACAACTAAGTTTGGATACTAGTTGATGTACCAAAAGGTATTGTGCCTACTGGTACTATTTAGTCTTCAATGAAGACATACGTGGAAGGCAACATACCAACATACAAAGCTAGGCTTGTAGCGGAAAGGTATCGTTATCAACATTGTGTCGATGACGACGAAACCTTTTACCTGTTGCCATGGTAATCCATTTGGATAATGCTTGCTGTTGCTGCATGTTTCATTCATGAAATATGACAGCTGAACGTCAAAATCACTTTCCGGAAATGGAAACCTTTTGGAGGATGTTTACAACATCCTGACGGTTTTATCGTACCAAAACAAGCAAACAAGGTTTGCAGGTAATTCGATCCATGGATGGATTGAAGCAAGCATAGCATTATTGGAATTATCATTTTGATGTAATCATTATGGTGTATGATTTAATTCAAAATGAAAATTATTCTTGTGTATATAAGATGGTTAGTGGGAGCGCACTGAAAGTGACTGTCCTAAATAAATGATGACATGTCATTTCTTGGAAATGATATTCCCATAATACAATCGGTGAAAGCTTGGCTTTCATGAAAAATTCTCCGTAGAATTCTTTGGAGAAACAACCTTTATTCTAGGAATAAAGATCTACTGGGATAGATTTAAAGTTGTTAATACTCTCTGAAAACACGTACATTGAAATAAATGTACGCGACCTGGTGTCTCATACGCTTTGAGCATATGGAGTCACAATCAGGCCAATCCAAGTGATAGTCACTGGATTGATGTTAAGAACATACTTAGTATCTTAGAGAACTAAGGATGCTGTCTTATACTATGGAGAATGAGAACTTGAAGTGACTGGGTTCACTGTTGCAAGTTTCCTAACCGATAAAAATTACTAAAAGTCGTAACAATGGTATTATAAAGTTTGAATAACGGAATAGTGAGCTGGAAATCTTCCAAGCAAGATACTGTTACCGAATAAACAACAAAAATGGATTATTGCTGCAGCTGAGGCAGCAATAGAAGCCTTCTGGATTGATAATAATCTAATTAGATTAGATATAGTTCTGTTAGCAGCTGAGCTAGGCTACATCGCAGGCTAAAGAATTAATGGTCTCATCAACGATCCAGATAAATACTTCGACTATTCATCTGATTCGTTCGGATCATACATCGTGGCGATGTGATGATCGAATAAATCACATCATATGATAATCATGTAAATCCGCTGACGAAAGCATTTTCTCAGCAGAAATTTGAGCGAACCGTACATAGTTTGGGTGTAGGACACTCGAGTGACTGGCTATAGGCCAAGTGGGAGATATTGATACCATTGTTGGGTGTTTCTCTAAGGTCCCAAGGATCAATTTAAGCAAAGAAACATACATTTGAATACTCGAAGAAGTTGTGGAATACTTACATCGATCGGCTTTTGCGACGCGAGGAACAACATAAAATTTTTATGCCCTTTGAAACTCCTCCAAGGCCCTCGGCAGTGGCAGATTTTTGTTCTCCAATTTTCGGCCATCTTTGGTCCTCCAAGCTCCAAGCTTTTGTGTTGTGATTCCAAGATCACAAGTGCGGTTTCCCTATCACCTTTGCAAGACCCCGAATGTGTGCTAGCACTCTTGATTTTGAAACAAAATCATCACATTGCTTCTTCTTCATCTCACGATTTTTGAAGAACCAAAGAAGAGAAGAAATGGCCTCTAAGGCCGAGAGAGATGAGAGGAGGGAGAGAGTGAAAATGTTAAGTGTTTGGTTGTTGGAAATTAAGTGTATCTAATACACAAAAAAGAAAAAGTCCAATACCAAATAAAATATTGATAAATGTCTTTCAAGCCATCAAAAGCTTCCCAACAACTCACATCAATCACTCAATCAAGTGACTAGTTGTCACATCACTCAAAGTGAAAAGTGATTTGACGCTTGATGTGACTTGTGGGCCCCACTCGATTCAAAATGCGAGTGCGTCCGTAAACACTCCCGGGCTCGGGTTCGTTAATTCTAAATTAACGAATTTTCCGTTGCGACGTAATTAAATAATTATGCCTAGCAAAATCACTATTCACGTCGCTAACGAATTAATTCTAAATTAACTCGCTCACCCGGATTAAAATCTAATTTCAATTCCGCGTCGAAATCCAATTTTGTATAATATATCGAATATATTATTTTATCGATTAATTCCAAATTAATCGTTCTCTCTCTTTAATTAAGATTTTATCCCAGATAAAATATCTCCGTAATTAATCCCAGATTAATTTTCTCTCTCATCTAATTAATCCCAGATTAATTATAGTGCGAGTCATACGTCATCGGTGAATCTTCAGGAAGCGACCCATGAGATCCCCGGATATGTTGGCAGTAAATCCGGTCGTCGGACTATCCGAACATGTAAGTACCTAGTACTACGTTTGTTCCGATTTACAAGACAAGGTTGGCTTCTAGCAAAGCGCCATGCCTACCCAATTCTCCAGAAATATCCTTACATGAATATCTGATCTATATCAGGCGTAATATACATAGTATTGCGTATTTCGATTCAGTATCGGATGTCACGTGCAAGGCCTGGGGCTGGAAATATGTCTGCCCCGTACAAAGCACATATCGGATCTCTGGTAACTAGTCACTTTAATCGGATAAACATGACCTAGTCATAATATCCCGAGAGCTGCAGCATATAAGAGAACCAGTTCCGTATCCTACGTGATCATCATCTCCACTATTACTGGAGTGATACTTCCATCTCGACATCACACCCAATACACTACGATTCTCAATATACCCAGAGAGGCATACACAGAACCTGCTAAAGCCCTGGACGACCAAAACCAAAGTACATTGATTGTCACAAGTATTAGCGGTGCAAGTCTCAGGTTAAGACCAAATACACTTACCCTGATTCGGACTTCCATAGACACATAGTAATACTACCAATGGAATTCCGAGGGGTCTATCCAGGGCGAAGCTGTTTTTCGTACCATCGGTAAAACACAACCTCCTATTACACTTGCATGAGTATCCAATACCCAAATATCTGAAAACTATGATGTTATGCCCTCACAACGCGTACAAGTGTAATACTAGTCTATTCTGCATTATCGATGTCCAATCTCGATAATACTACGACTAGGGATATTTAATGATTAAACCTTCATGGATTGATACTGTCTCATATCATCTCAATCCAGGAACTAATCATATGGACCTATCATCATTTATACATCTTGGTGATCTAATCACAAATGATAAAAGAGCAATTTCCTTTGTCACATAGTTAATTTGTACAACAACACCATGATCTGTACAAATAGTGACGCTATTGGTCATAACTGTCCAACAAGTATGACGATGTGTCTATGGGAATCTGAATCAGGGTAGGTGTATTTGTTCTTAACTTGAGACTTGCATCGTCCAGGGCTTTACCAGGTTCTGTGTACGCCTCTTCTGGGTATACTGAGAATCGTAGTGTATTGGGTGTGATGTCAAGACAAATGTATCACTTTAGTCATATGGAGATGATGATCATGCAGAGATACATAACTGGTACTATAAGTGTTATAGCCATTGGGGAAGTATGACTAGGTCATGATTTTCCGATCATAAAGAGACTAGTTGCTAGTGATCCGATATATGCTTCGTATGGGGCAGACACAACTCCAGCCCCAGGCCAAGCATTTGACATCAGATACTGGATCGTAATGCGCAATACTACGTATATTACGTGTAGACAACAGGAGCTGGGCGACGCCGTCCTAGGCTCGCGGCCTAGCTGAGAAGTACGAAATAACATGGAGTCGCCACCCGGTGTGAACCGGGACAAAGATTTAAGGCCGCACTCACTCCTCGCAGGAGAAGACCTCAAACCGTTGGGTTCGGAATGGTCTCTTACTTTATGATATCTTGTAATGCTTGTGATTTGTGTAATATTAATCAAGTCTACTTAGCATGCATGCTCAAGGGTACTTAGATCTAACATGCTTTTATCTAAATATTCCATGCAACATAACACAACGAGCACATTGAATTATTACATTAACATACATAAATCATTACCCAAACACATCATAAACTAATAACATGCATAAAGGACAACTTAAATATGCTTTAACAAATAAATAACAAACTAAACTAAATCATGCTTTAAATAATAAATGAATAACCTAAAGGCTATAACATGCTCAAATACAAATTCGGATGAGACGAGATATATGTATCTTAAGTGGTACGTGGCATTGTATCCCGAGTGCAGACCGCACTACCGTCCATTCGGAATCGGCTACGGAATTTACGTCCGGGTTTCCATCCGATATACCGCAAGCAAGAACACATATTCCATTCATCCGAAATCACATCACATACTAAGTCATTATTTCATGCGAACAAAATAAATTACATGCCTCTTAATTCGCTAATCCATACAAATAAAACAAATTACATGCTTTCTAATTCATTAATTCATGCGAATAAAAATAACAAATTAACTAAGAAATAAATGACGATAAATAAAATAGGTGCCCTCAGGTCTTACCTTTTAGTCGCTATCCGGGAGTGCGTTCCACGGTGCCGGAAGGGTTATCATCCCACTGTTCTCACTGATCCGTTGTTTCCGCTGTTTTGTCCGGGTTCACTGTTTTCATTGTTTTCTTCGTTTTCACCCGCGGTTACAATTTGCTGTTTTCGGCCATTTTCTCACAGTTTTGACTCGCCGTTTTCACCGTTTCACTCGTTATTTTCACTCGTGATTTTTCTGTACTTTTCTGTTATTTTCACTCGCTGTTTTCTCTCTGTATTTTAACTCAAATTCTCATTCTCTCTCTTGGATTATTCTTGGGTTAGTTTGGTCACGGTTTTGGGCTAGTTAGGGCTCGGTAAAGGGTTGTGAATTGAGGGTTGTGTGTCACGTGTGATAGTGAAGTGATTCAAGGGGTTTTATATGTGCATGATAGTGGTGAAGATGGTCATTATTCGACCCCTCTGTGCGTGCGTGAAGGTGCTCAATTTAAAGGACTAAAATGAATGGCTTTTGCGTGGATGTGTTGAACTGAGGGGCAGTGGCCTGAAATGGGCAGTGAGGTAGTGAGATGAGCGTGAACAAGGCCGTGGGCGAGCTGCGTTGTGTTCAGGTTTTCAAGGGCTGTGAGTGTTATGGTCGTGGAGGAGGAATATGTGGCGTGAGTGAGGTCTTGTGCTGTGTGCGTTTCATGGCCAGAATAAGGCTTTGCAGTGCATGTTTTTGGTCAGTGAGGGGCTGTGTGCTTCATTTGGTTGCAGTGGCGTGCATGAAAGGAGCGGGCTGCTAGTTACATTGTTGGAGGGCTGATGAGGGTGAGGATAAGACTGCCATTGCCGAGAGTTGAAGTGCAGTGAAGTCTAGGGTTATTCACGTGGATGGCAGTGAGGGATGATGGTGTTCGTGGATGGTGATTGACGATGGAGGTCCTATGATGGTTCACGATGCATGGTGATGGAAGGCTGCTGTGATGGCGTGAGCTGCTGAGGCTGGGCAGTTAAGGAGTTGTTGTGTGTTCTTGGAGGGTTATTCTTGAGTGCAGGTCTACATTCCTTTGTGCAATGTGCTCGGCAGTGGTGCAGTGGCTATTTTGTGATATGGATGCGCTGTGAGAGGCGTGAAGATGATGGTGTGTGAAGTGAGCTGGCCGTAGGGGGGCTGTGATGATTTTGTTGTAATGAGTTAGTGGTGAAGGGGCGTGAGAGCTGATGAATGAAGACTGAAGCCTGAAGAGGAGTAAGGGGCTGTTTCACGTCAGTTTGATGATGATGGTGGTGTGTGGAAGAAGTGAAGGTCCCGATGAGAGGAGCAGCTGGCCTGGCTTATAGTGGACTGATTGAGGGTTATTGATGAGTTATGGGTTGTGCAGAATGGTCATGGAGGATATTGTTGTTTATTGTTTGGTCTTTGAATAAGTATGGGTTCTTGGATGGGTAGTGCTTTGTTTGCTAGTGTTTGGGGATGGGTGTTCACGTGGGGGCTTTGGAAGATAGGTGTTATGGTTTGTTGATTATTGTTTGTTTAATTATTTAATTTGTGAAATGGTGTGTGTTTTATTTTGTGTTTTGGTTACTCGTTATTCATGTTAAAGTTGTTATTTAATTGGTTGGTAATTTTTAATGATTTAATTTAGTTCAAATTAATTTAATTGGTTGGTGAATTTTAATTTGCATGGAAGTTGAAGGGTCACAAGCATGGAAAGTTTAAGAGAGAGGATAGGCGTGAGAAAGAGCGAGGATAAGGTTTCAGGCGGAGGATGAATTTTGAAACGGAAACTTGACGAACAAACCCGAAGCAAAACAAGCGAATTAGATCCACAAAACGTCAATTCTTGACTTTCCCTTTCCGACGACCGCTTTCCGCAACTTCCGCAACTAAAGAGTAGTGCCTCCATACGAGGCTCATCATTGGGCTGATATGCAAAAATGCAATGCCTACATTACGCCTGACAAAGATCATATATTCCGTAGAAGAATATTTCTGGAGAATTGGGTAGGCACGGTGCTTTGCTAGAAGCCAACCATGTCTTGTAAATCGATAAGTATGTGGTACTGGGTACGCACGTGTTCGGATAGTCCGATGACCGTATTTACTGCCAACATATCCAGGGATCTCTTGGGTCGCATCCCAAAGATTCACCGATGATATTTGACTCGAACAATATTAATCTAGGATTAATTAAGAGAGAGAAAATTAATATGGGATTAATTAAGAGAGAGAAAACTAATCTGGGATTAATTACGACAGGAATTAATCTGGGATTAATTACGACAGGAATTAATCTGGGATTAATTATCAAAGAAAGAATTAATATGGGATTAATTGCGTCGATAATTTATCTGGGATTAAATTCGTCGAGAAGAGAGAACGCGATTAATTTGGAATTAATCGGTAAAATAAATTTAATAGTTAAATTAGATTTTACTATTTAATTTATTTAATTGGGCTAAAATAATAAATTAGATATATTAAATGAAATCGGATTTCAAAGCGGAATTAAAATTGGATTTTAATTCAGGCAAACGAATTAATTTAGAATTAATTGGTAACGAGTTCCGTAATAATTTTGTGAGACATTATTATTTAATTAAATTGGATTTAATTATGTCGCGACGGAAAATTCGTTTAATCGGATTAAACGACACGAGCCCAAAAGTGTGTTGTGTAAGTAATTTGGATTTTGAATTCAATGTGGTGGGACCCACTCACTAACATTAACTAGTCTTTTGTTGATCGAAATTGTTGGGATATTAAATTGGATTTACTATCCCATCACACCAAACAAGCAAAAGAATAATAATTAATGAATTTTTGAAATTCTTTAATTGCTCTCTCCTTGCCGAAAGAAATGCTATTGACTTTAAATTAGGTTTGGCCGAATGGCCATAAAATCCTATCTTTTCATTTTTGCCATGTGGCCACTATTTTCTTTCTTTTGCTTTTTGGCCGAAAACCATATTGCTTTCCTTTTAAAAGAATTGCAATTGGCCTCTGCATGTGAAGATTTGGACAAAAGCAATTTGGCCTTTTGCTTCTGATGGATCGGCCGAATGGCCTCTGTTTTAGGGCTTGGCCGAATGGCCTTATATCAAATAGGGGCGATTGCTTTCCTCTCTCTTGGGAAAATTTGCTTCTCCTTGGGAGATAAATTTTTTTCCATTTGTTCTTGCTAGCACATAAGGGAGTCAAATGATGGTGATATAGATACTCACCCATGAGCTTGGAAGCTTCAACATCCATGGAATTTTTGAAATCCTAAATCCGATCAATGTAAGTATTCTGCAACTTTCTTGATTAATTCACACAATACTCACACTTATAGATCCCCTGGCATGTCTAGGACAGTTACAGTTCTCAACCAAATTTAAAGAGGAAGAAAATGCAAATCAACTCACAACAAGCTAAGAAGAGGAATAGCAAGCTTAGAAGACTTGATTGGTGAAGGAAATAAAGTGAGTGAGGATGGATTAGCTTTTCCGCAAGAGTCTCCTCAGTCGCATTCAGGATCAAAGACCATAGATATTAATCTGTGACTGTATATTTGTTTTACAAATTGATATTTACTTATTTATTTTTGATTTGAGACTTACTTTTAAATGCTTTAGGGCGTTATCCAAGTTGATTTCTAGTTATTTAATGAATGAAAATGTTTTGAAATTTTTGAGTTTAAAGGCATGATTTTAGTTATTTTTTGGAGGCGTGGGGAAAAACCTACCTTGGATGTAACTTGGAGTTGACGGATACAGTAACGTGTGCACATGTAGTTCAGGACTAGGGGGATGGCGATACCTAATGCCCTTAGATCCTAGTTTCAGGGTCAGGATGATGGCATGGATTAGCACTCCTAGTTCTAGATCAATGGCTTAGAGGATGGCGATACGTAACACCCCCATGCTTCAGGTTTTTCTACAGATCCTCAGATATATGATTTCCAGGAAAGATAGTTTTATGAAAGAGTTTCAAAAGAAACAGTTTTATGAGAATCTGAAAGATTTACAGAAAGAAAGGAGTTTCCAGAAAAGTTTCACAGAAAGAGATTTGTTTTTATATAAGAAAAGAGTTTTCAAAAAAGATAGTTTCTTGAGATGATTTCGGTTTTTAGAACAATGAATTTTCATAAAGCATTTCAGTTTTCATTTTAAATTATCCACTCACTAGGTCGTTCAAACGATCTCACCCCCCACCTCCCAATGTTTTCAGTTTTACAGGTTTACTTGGAGGACGAGCTCGAGAGGATGGATACTGATAGCAGTCACTATAGTGTTTGGGTCCACCAGGTCGAGTACAGAGGTTCAGCACACGGTGTCAAAGCAAAGTTGCTTACATATATTTGTATTGTATAAGACATTGTAATATGTTAAAAGTGTCCATTAACATTATAAAGAGAAGTAGTATTGTGTACATAGTTATGAGTATTAAAAATGCATTCTATTTTGTTAAGTTGGGTTATAGACCTTACGTATGAGTTTTTGTTTGGGATATGAATCAGTAGTGATAATCATAGTTAGAATTCCAAAGGCTTAGGGGGATAGGTCAGCCTATCGCCTTCCAGTAACATCTCTGTGAGGGGGATGTTAGAAAGTTGGTATCAGAGCATGGTCTAAAGAGTCATTGACTGCATTGGGTAGAGTGTTTGGGTCTCGTATACGTAGTATGCCCGAGGTACTTGTATGTGAGGCACTACCTTTTCAGTATCTGATTCTCGAGTACGTCATCAAGCTCTATAGAAAGTTAGTAAGATTTACGAGAATTATTTGAATATTCTTCAGAGAATTATTTGAATATTCTTCTAATAATTTGAAAACTACAATTCTTATTATCGCATAATCCTTCAACAATCAGTCGAGTATGTCACATGGGGGGTTCAAACACGATAGGTAATGAGGACAATTAGTGAAGTTTTCAAGGATATATATATCTGAAGGTTTAAGGACAGAGAAAATTAGAAGAAGTTCATAAATAAAAAGTAAAGAAAGAAATTTACACTTAGAATAAAGCCGAGATAATACACTAGATTGAAATGCAATTAATAGTAAAGAAATTGCTTAAGCTTGTAGAAATAAAGAGAATAGAATGAGCAGAAACAGAAGTAAGGTTACTCCCCTCCTTAGAGAATACCATAGAGTAGATCCAATAACTTTTGGAGATCTTTGTATGCATAGCAAGTTGTATGAAAGATGAAAGGTAGTTAGAAAAGTAAAAGAAGCAATGAATCTAATCCTTTTGTGAAAATTCCTAATAGGTTTAAGATACCTAGAAGAACATAAGGATTCAAATACCTTAGCCCAAAATCGAGACTTAATAAGATCAATATCATAAGAAGAAGCAAATCGATCCTAGTAACTAAGGAGTCCAAAGCAGGTGAAATCTTAACTTGACCATTGTCTGACACCATAGAAGTATTGGATAGGAAAATGACCTAATAGGTTCCATTTCACACCTAATCTAAGCTAGGTAATGGATTAAGCAAGGGCAAACCTAACACCGTTCGACTTTCAGATCTTATTGACCACAATATATAAGATATATGTATGAAGACCAATACCCTCGCAGTATACCACGAAGTAGATGTGGGAACACAGAAACTGGACGACGCATGCTGTTCCGGGCTCGCGGCCCGGTTGGGAGTACGGAGTAGCCAACGAGGGGACTAAACCAGAGAATAATGGAGTCGCCACACGGTGTGAACCGGGACAAAGATTTAAGGCTGCACTCACCCCTCGCAAGGGAATACCTCAAACCGTTGGGTTCGGAATGGTTCCTTACTTATGCCACTTGTAATGAAATGATTTGTGCAATAATTTAACCAAGCCTAAACAACATTTATTTCCAAGGAGTATTCTACTTTTAAGTTCGCATGCATGAAAGTAATCATCATAAATACAAGGCTCATATCTAAGTTTGCATATAACCTATGTCTGAATTTGCATACATAAAGATAAATACGGCTAGCATGCGATGTCATAAGCACATTCATTCGATCATAGGCATACCAGTAGATAATAATAATCACGTATGAAAGCAAATTAGAATAACGGCGAACATGAAATAGCACACGGCAATCTCATGAACATACTTCGATCATGTAACGTGGAAAACAAAGAACAACCTAGACATAATGCAAATTCCAAACGCAAAATAAATGACTAATCATGCTTAAGGGCCAAGTAACATACTAACGGTCTAATCATGCTTGAATACCATCTCATGAACACATCAAATAGATAAATGCAGGGATACAAATAGTATGATTGATTACATGATACAAAAGAAATCACCTAAGGAACAATTATGCATGATATGTGATGAAAAAGTCTCAGTTCAGTGTATGCGTGTTCGTGTAGCGTTTGAAAATGCGTTCGAATGGTAAACTGAAGGTTCGCGTTCGTGTAGCGTTTGATAATGCTTTCGAACGGGACTGGACGTGATGAAACAAAACACATTCGCGTTTGAGTAGCGTTCGTAAATTTGTTCGAATGGTAAACAGAAGGTTCGCGTTGCTATAGCGTTTGAGAACGCGTTCGAACGGGACCAGACCTGATGCATGATCAAACAAAGGAAATACGTGCGCATTCGAGTAGCATTAGTAAACGTGTTCGAACAGTAACAGAAGGTTCGTGTTCGTATAGCGTTCATAAACGCGTTCGAACAAACTGAGACAGAAAACATGCGTTCGTGCGGCATTCTGAAACATGTTCGAACAGGGTTACAGCAGTGACCTAAAAAAATAGTAAACAACATGACACATACGTGAACGGGTGAATATATGACACCTAATAAATAATAATGGGCTATAAGGCGCGGCAAAACATCGTGGTAAAGGATTTTAACCCCTCGACATAGAGGACCTTTAATCCAACTTACTAAGCCCATTCGCCAATAACATAATGCACATAAAAATAAAGACAATGATATCAGACTTTGTATACCCGATTGAACACATCTTAAATTCAAACGAATATACGTCATCCGGCGTGGCGAAGTATCGTGGTAAAGGATTTTAACCCCTCGAAACGGAGGACCTTTAATCCCACTTATTAAGCCCATACGCTAATATCATAATGCATAAAAAAAATAAAGACGATGATATCGGACTTTGTATACCCGATTGAACACATCTTACATTCAAACGAATATACGTCATCCGGTGCGGCGAATCATCGTGGTAAAGGATTTTAACCCCTCGAAACGGAGGACATTTAATCCCACTTATTAAGCTCATACGCTTTATCTCATCATTACACAAACAAATAACATACATAATTTAGATAACGGATAATAAATGAATCAAACAACATAAAACAAAATATGTGCCGTTTGCTCAAGTGGTACGTTGAGTTGTATCCCGAGTATAGATCATACTACCGTCCATTCGAAATCGGCTATGAAATTTTTGTCCGGGTTTCCATCTTATATACCACAAGAGGCGACACATTTTCCATTTTATTCAAAACCACAACATGCATCCATAAACGACTCTCATACGAAATAAATAACTAAAACAATTAAAAGATGCATAAAAAATAAATACAAAAAGTGCCATCAGGTCTAACCTTTTATGTCGACTATCGGAAGTACCGTACGCGGTCGTCGGAAGGGTGGATGCTCCGCAACTTCTCCGGTTCACTGGTTCAACATTTCCCTTCGCTGCTTCACTGTTCGGGCTGCTATTTTCCCTTCGTTCCTTTGCTGTTTTGCTTCTGTTTTGGATGTTTTTTTTAAAAGGCTTTATGTGCAGTTTTTTAGTTACTGTTTTAGGTGATTTGGGGGCTGTTTTAAGATGTTTAGGATACTGTATGGGGGTGTGATTTTTGGTTAATGTAAGGGTTATTCGATGGGTGATTTTCGGTTAATGTAAGGGTTGTTTAGGGTGATCAGTTTCGGTGATGTAGAGGGATGAGGGGAAGAGAATTTCTTGCTTCTTGTTATTGTCTTAGGCGTGAATTGAGAGCTCTTTTTTTTTGCTGTATATGCGTGAAAAATGAGGAGTGTGAGTGTCTTGGTTTTGGGTCTCTTTTATAGACAAAGGGGATGGGTGAATCCTTGCTTGACATGGAAGGGATTTGTGCATTAAAGGGGGATATGATTTGGTGTTAAACAAGGAAAATCAAAGATTGATTGGAGGACAAAATTTGGTTAATTAGGAAGTTAAAATATTTAATTTATTTTGATTAGGCATACAATTTGTTAAGTTAGGAATATAGTATTTTTAATTGATTTTAATTAGGCATGAATTTATTTGATATATTTTATTTGGTATGTGGTTTTTAGATTTTATTTAATTCCCCATGTGTTAAATATGTGTTTTATGGGCTTTGGTGGGCTAATTGGGCTTGGGTGTGAGGCTAGCAGCAAAATCAGAATTACCGACACCGTTCGAACGCTAAACGAACGCCCGCAATCTGCTTGTTGTTCGAACGTGGTCACGAACGCAGCACGAACGAAACGGTGAACTTGTGAAATGAATCTGATGACATGCTTATTCTGAATTTCCTCTTCCGACGTCCGTTTCCCTCGACTTCCATGACTTAAAAGGTAGTGTCTCCAAATGAAACTCATCATAGGGACTTATATGCAAAAATGCAGTGCCTACAGTCGCCCCCACTTTGATGGGACTGGTGTAATGTGTAACAGTGACAATCCTATCAAAGTTATGCAATGCATTTTTGACCGGCGTAAACACACACGTATAACGGAAGCGTACGTATCGTTCAAGTAGTATAAAAAGTATCGATTCCACGGGGACTTAATACCTAAGTTATTAATTTTATGAGGTCAAATTATTACTAGTATCTAACAGGTTGTTTAATTGATTTGAAATGACGACGATTCTAAATTTAAAGACAAGTAAATAAAATTGTTCGAAAGTAGATTTTAAGAAAATTCAATATTAAAAACTATCTAGGGTTGTGATTTCTTTTAATATTATTTTAAGATGAAGTGGTTATTTTAAAGCTGGGTAATATATTGATTTATTAACCTGGAACGCTAAATTATGTGTAAGCCTCTGTCGAAGGTCAGACACAAATACCCAGTTTAACCCAATTGAACCATATGTCTATGTTAACCAAATTATCTGGATTCATTATGTTTAAGTTCCAATTATGGCTACCCCCGCCCGACAGGTATATTCCTATCCTGTAAGGAAATCTATTAAAGGGTTATCTATCCTCAAGGAAGATCGTGGGCTATTGAGTCTGAAACCTAAAATCCCTATGTCTAGTTCATTTTAGATTTACCATATCAATTTTATTAGTGGCCAATTAATAAAAAGGCATTAAGATTAGACTCAATAAATAAATCTTTATATTACCCAAGCTATAATTTAACCCTTATAAAACGGTGATATTAAAAGTCATCACAACCCCAGATAACTAATTTAGTTACAACACATAACTAGGGCTGGTGAAAACTTGAAAATAAAAGACTTGAAAAGTAAAATGCGGTAAAGTAAATACTAAAAGGTAAATTACAATAAAATAAAATGCTAAGGTAAAAGAATTACTTTTACTACTACTAATTTAGATATCTCCCATAAAATAATATATAAACTTGTGATAATATTTTACCAACCACCGACCAATCTGGCGGTATCCTGATTAAGTCAAATTAAGTCCAACCAGCCATATAGGTGGTAATATTTGTCCATAATCCAGCCATAAAGGCGGTACCAAAAAAATTTACCACCGACCAATATAGCGGTTTCCTTGATTAGTCAGGTTCAAACCAACACAAAATAAATTTACCAACCGACCAATATAGCGGTTTCCTTGATTAGTCAGGTTTAAACCAGATTAAATTGAATTGCCAACCGACCAATATAGCGGTATCCTTTATTAATCAGTATTTTAAATAGTAAATATATTATTTTTAAGGGAGATTAATCTAAATAGTAACAGTAAAAGAATTACCTTTCACCCTAGCTGGGAAAGTTACCTCCTCATGTGAATAGTAAAAACTGTAAAAAGTAAGAAAGTAAATTACTATTATTACAAAACGTAATTAAAATTAATTACAAAAGTAAAAAATAAAACTAAAGATTCTAGAGAGAGAAACTCTCTCATTACACGGAATAGAAGAGAGAGAATTGTGTCTCGATTCTGAAATTTGAATCTGAATTTATAGGCAAAATTTGGTTTCATTCATCAGCGTCGCGACGCCAAGCCAGCGTCGCGACGCTGGAACAGTTCGACGTGGCACACTAGGAGGCGACACGTGGCAAGGCGGCTGACTGTTAACGCGACACGTGGCAAGGCGGCTAAGACTCAATTATTGTGATGACGTCATTGATGACGTCGCGCTGATGTGGCGCTGATGTGGCGCTGATGTGGCTGACGTGGCAAGGCGGCTGACTGTTTAATTGTCGGCACCATAGGATTGCGAAACGTGGCGACACGTGTCACGCTGTGATTGGCTGATGATGACGTGGCATGTCGACTTGGTTGACCATCTGATGTGGACGATGACGTGGCATGACGCGTGGAAGAGTTGACTCGTTGACCGGATGACGTGGTGACACGTAGGATGACATGTGGCACACGTGGAAATAGTAATTGTCGGCACCGTATGATGATGACACGTCCAAGGCGCATGTTAGCGGATCGGCTGTGATGGTGACACGTGGCGCGGTGCATTTAGCAAAGTCAAACTTCTCAATTCTGACTCGTTGACCCAGCGCATGTTAGCAGATTCGGCGCATGCTGGGCGTCGCGACGCGAGAATTACCAAATGCCTTTTGCGTCCAATTTTCATTGTTTGCCCCAAATCACCTCCAGAATGTCCTCAAACTTTTTTATCTACAAAATAACAAAACACATCACACACAACAGACCAACTACAAAACACAAAACACATCATTCACAAAACTCAAGAAACTATACAAAATATTAGGTTAAATGAGTGGGAAATAGTGATATAAATACCACTCATCACACCCCCAAACCTAACATTTTGCTAGTCCTCGAGCAAAACATAAAATAACATAATAAAATTTAACTAAGCCACTTTCGTAGGGATCACGTTTGCATTTAGCGTATGCAACAAGCCTTTAAACCCCTAGGTGTCCCTAGTGGACGAGTTGTAGTCTCGTGAGGGTTTACAGCAATGATACCCACAAACATTTTACAAAAGTAAAAAGGTATTAAAACTAATGCACACAAAAGCAAAAAGACAAGCGAAAAAGAATAAAGAAGTTAGTACTAATCAGGTGAAACTTCTACTTCAAGTTACTAGTTGTTTTGTTTCTTTCTAAATTACCAAATAAGTAAATTCTCCGATTATTTTTACCATTCTTCATATACACAGCCAACAAAATATTAAACAACTCATTTTTGCCCACAACAGTCATAAGTGCAGTTGATAAGAGAGTAATATTTTTGTCCTAAAGTTCTATCAGATTTCACACCTTTTTTATAGCAATGGAATAATTTTTCTGATTTTTTCTGATTTTTTCTTTGATTTTTCTCTATTTTTATTTATATACAATACCTTCCGTCTATGTAGCGAGCTTTGGGTCGGTGGCTCCCAAACCAGTTGGCTTTAGGGCACCAGGTGTTAAGACACCCCTACGGACTTAATTACCCAGACTTCAGATATATATATATTTTGCAGCATCTTTGATCCATGTAGCGAGCTTTGGGCCAGTGACTCCCAAACCAGTTGGTTTTAGGGCACTGGGTGTTAAAACACCCTTACAGACTTAATAACCGGATCTTAGATACTTTATTTTTGTACATCAGAAATTTATTTATTTTCTTACTCCACTGCTTTTTTTTGAGATGCTTCCTCCAATTGAACTAGAGCATTGAATATTACAAACTTTTCAATTACAGCTCATGTCCGTATGTTACTATGCATGTTGATAATACCTACCAACTGAGCATAAGAAGATCCATTTTAGTCAGTGTTATGGAGAATTCACAAATTAAATAATTTAAAATGAAATAAACAAAAATTAACTTGTTTCAAAAATGTTGAGATACGTCTCAGGAGTGGAAACTCCTTACTCGGCTATCTTTTACCAATTTCACCTTTTAGTAGTCAAATAAAAACACAAAAACACAAAAATTTTTGTAATTTTTGAAAATTTTTCAATTTTTTTGTATTTTTCGAAAAATTTTGGACTGAAAATAAAAAACATACAAACTAAAAAACAAGATACTAATCAACTAATTTCCTCCCCCAAACCTAAATGAGACATTGTCCCCAATGTCTTAAAAAGTAGAAGAAGAGTTTAGAAGATATACCTGGTTAGCTGAAAATCTACAGGAAATTAAAGGTTAAGATCCAGATTAATCCGACGTCTCTTACCACGATCGTCCTCGGACCAATTTATCTTTGAAATGATAGGGTCAACTTTTGGTTCATAGGCTATGAGTTGGTCAATTAGATCTGGAGCAGTTCTGGCAGTAAATAGGAGTTCTTTTAAAGGTTTTGATATGAACCCATTTCTCCGAGCATCATCAAGAAACACACAAAGAAAATCATAAAACCCATCAACGTTGTACAGCCCAATTGGTTTCTGGTGTATGTTCAGGTTCGCCCAAGATAACACAATAAAAATTTCCTCCAATGTACCCAAGCCACCTGGCAAAGCAATAAAAGCATCAGCACGGTTAATCATTTCCACTAGTCGTTCAGACATACCTGGTACGATCAGTTCTTCTCCGTTTGATGGTTCAATAAGATTTGCCTCTGCCAAGGGTTTTGGGATGATTCCCAAAACGTGACTGCCTCCTTCCTGTACAGCTTTTGAAACGATCCCCATTAGTCCAAGATTGCCTCCGCCATATATTAAGTGCATATTCCTTGCAGCTAAGACTCGACCCAATTCCTGTGCTGCTTCTATGTATTGTGGTTTAGTACCAACAGTGCTACCGCAAAACACACAAATATTTTCAACTCGTCTTCTTGAAGTGGCTTCCATTTTTTTACTCTGGATGTCTTCAAAAGTGCAATGATGAGTTGAATTTATAATACCTGAAAAGGGTGAGTAAAATAATAGCACTAGTACCTGCGAAATCACAATTATTAGTTAAACAAATCGTGATAGTCAAAAAGATCTGGATCCTGTCGGAGAAAATAAAAGAAAACAACAAAACAAATTATTAGGAAAAGACAAAGAGATATAATAATTATAAGAAAAGTACGGCTTGGTCGACGTCTATGCGTCAGGGACAAGCTTCCCATCCAATTTTCTTATAAACTGGCAAACAGGTCTTTTTGAGTCAGATTCCCGAGACTTAACAGTTGTCTTTCTTTTTGAAATTGTGTATGTAATTTGCGAAAGGCTATGTGAACATATCCACTGGGATGCGTCTCAAGAGTCGAAGATATATCATCTAAAGACTCCTTACTCAAGCCACCCCTAATGAATTTAATTTTGTCTTCGCGATTATCAGACACCATTCCTAAAGAACGACAACGAGTATTGCAATTCCATCGTGCACATTTGAAACAAACACCCATTTGCTTAGCTCTACGTTTCTTTGCATAGGTGCTTCTTCCAAAACCAGGCAGATGTGAAATAAAAGAGTCAGAAGACTCACCTGCCAATCGATCCGTGCTTCAATTACCCAACGAATGTCATTGGGCAACACCATGGATTGTCAGTAGTCTCATTCGTTCCAAGCGAGCTTTGTAAACTTTCATTAGAGATTTTTGAGGGAGAGAAGGAAATTGCTTGTGAAGATTTGCGAGAGCTTCTTCCATCTTGAAATGACTTAATCTGCAAAAACTAAACACACAAAATTAAATCACACCAAATCACAATATATACAAAAATTGCATGGGTTGCCTCCCTGCGAGCGCTAAGTTTTAAAGTCGTCAGCTAGACTTTTACTTCTTGAACGTTAGGCTGGATCTGAAAGTGTGACACTTTCTTTTTGTCGCTCAAATGATTCTCCCCAGTAGTGCTTGACACGCTGACTGTTAACCTTGAATGTGTTGTTGGTATTGGGATCCAATAACTCAACAGCTCCATATGGTAAAACCTGAGTGATCACAAATGGACCTGACCACCTAGATTTCAACTTTCCAGGGAAAAGTTTTAACCTCGAGTTGTACAACAACACCTGCTGCCTTGGTTCCAACTGTCTGTGCACTATTTTTCGGTCATGCCATTTTTTGGTCTTTTCCTTGTACAATTTGGCATTTTCATAAGCCTGTAGACGAAACTCCTCCAATTCGTTGAGTTGGTGCAGTCTTTTCTCTCCTGCAGCTTGTGAATCAAAATTCAACTTCTTCAGTGCCCAGTACGCCTTGTGCTCAAGCTCAACTGGCAGATGGCACGCTTTCCCAAACACCAATCGATATGGGGACATACCAATGGGTGTCTTGTAAGCTGTCCTGTAGGCCCATAATGCATCATCTAGTTTTGTTGACCAGTCCCTCCTTGTTGATCCAACGGTTCTTTCTAGGATTCTTTTGATTTCCCTGTTTGAAACCTCAACCTGTCCATTTGACTGTGGATGGTAAGCAGTGGCAATTTTGTGAGTAACTCCGTATTTGGATAGGAGTGCATCAAAGTATCTGTTGCAGAAATGAGAGCCACCATCACTGATAATTGCCCGCGGTGTTCCGAACCGAGTGAAAATATTCTTTTTCAGGAATTTGATCACGACTTTTGAATCATTGGATGGCAGTGCAATTGCTTCGACCCATTTGGAGACGTAGTCTACAGCAACCAGGATGTACAAATTTCCGAATGATGGAACAAAGGGTCCCATGAAATCAATACCCCATACATCGAATATTTCCACTTCTAGAATGTTTTGCAACGGTCCTTCGTTTCTCCTGGAAATATTTCCCATTCTCTGGCACCTGTCACATTGAAAAGCAAAAAGATAAGCATCTTTAAAAAGAGTGGGCCAGAACAAACCTGATTGTAGGACTTTGGCTGCAGTTTTGTTTCCGCTGAAGTGTCCGCCATATGGTGATGAATGACAGTGTTGCAAAACACTGTTGATTTCCTCTTGTGGAACACATCGTCTCAGTAGTGATCAGCACACCGTTTGAACAGTACGGTTCATCCCAGACATAATGTTTGACTTCTTTGAAGAACTTTTTCCGTTGCTGAGTTGTCCATTCCAACGGCCATTTTCCTGTCACAATGTAGTTGACATAGTCAGCATACCAAGGGACTTCCTGTTGTTTCATGGAAAAAAGCTGTTCATCTGGAAAAGTTTCTTTGATTGACAATTCTTTGCCAGCTGTTTCTCCATTTTCGAGCCTCGATAGATGATCTGCCACCTGATTCTCTGTCCCTTTCCTGTCTCGAATCTCCACGTCGAATTCTTGCAAAAGAAGTATCCAACGGATCAATCTGGGTTTGGCATCTTTCTTTGTGATCAGATATTTGATTGCTGAATGATCTGTGTAGACCACCACTTTGGGACCCAACAGATAGAGCGGAATTTGTCAAAAGCGTACACAACTGCGAGCAACTCCTTTTCGGTGGTTGTGTAGTTGAGTTGAGCTTCATTCAAAGTTCTGCTGGAGTAGTAAATGGTGTGGAAAACCTTCGCTTTGCGTTGTCCCAAAACTGCCACCTACAGCAAAATCACTAGCATCACACATTACCTCAAATGGAATGGTCCAGTCTGGTGCTACTATGATGGGAGCAGAGACCAGCTTCTGTTTTAAGATTTCAAAGGCTTTCTGGCATTCTGTGGTGAAGTTGAAAGGCACATCTTTCTCCAGAAGATTACAAAGAGGTTTTGCAATCTTGGAAAAGTCTTTGATAAATCTCCTGTAAAAACCTGCATGTCCAAGCAAACTTCGAATACCTTTAACTGATGTTGGTGGAGGTAGTTTTTCAATTGTCTCTATCTTTGCTTTGTCTACCTCAATCCCCTTTTGTGAGATCCGGTGTCCAAGAACAATGCCTTCCTGCACCATAAAGTGGCATTTCTCCCAGTTGAGTACCAGGTTTGTATCTTCGCACCTTTGTAACATGTTCCAAATTTTGCAAACAATGGTCAAAAGAATCTCCAAACACAGAAAAAGTCATCCATAAAAACCTCCATACTCTGCTCCAGCATGTCTGAGAAGATGGCCATCATGCAACGCTGAAATGTGGCAGGGGCATTACATAATCCAAATGGCATCCTGCGAAAGCAAAAGTACCATAGGGACATGTAAATGTAGTTTTCTCCTGGTCTTCTGGTGTGATGGCAATCTGATTGTACCCTGAATATCCGTCCAGAAAGCAATAGAACTCATGTCCTGCCTGCCAGTCTGTCTAACATCTGGTCAATGAATGGTAGCGGAAAATGGTCCTTTCTCGTGGCTTTGTTCAGTTTTCGGTAATCCATGCATACTCTCCATCCAGTCACTGTTCTTGTTGGAATTAGCTCATTCTTTTCATTGGTAATCACAGTAATTCCTCCTTTTTTTTTGGTACACACTGCATAGGACTCACCCAACTGCTGTCTGAGATGGGGTAAATGATGCCAGCATCCAACCATTTGATGATTTCTTTCTTCACGACTTCCTTCATGATTGGATTGAGTCTCCGTTGATGCTCCACTGTGGGTTTGTACTCATCGTTCATCAAGATTTTGTGCATGCAAAATGATGGACTAATGCCTCGAATGTCTGCTATAGTCCAGCCAATGGCTTTCTTGTGCTCTCGTACACTCTCAGCAACTTTTCTTCCTGCTCCAATGTTAGAGAAGAAGAAATAATAACAGGTAATTCAGAAGAGTTTCCAAGAAATGCATACCTGAGATGGCTCGGAAGTAACTTTAGTTCCAGCTGTGGTGGTTCTTCAATCGAAGGCTTGATTCGATCTTTCTTTGGCAGTTCCAAGCTTTCAACTGGTGGTGTTACTTTGAATCGGAATGGTTTGTCAAGGTAGTTGATACATTCCAGGATTTCAGCATCTAGCTCGCTGTCAGTCATATTGGTGATGCAAGCTTCAAGTGTATCCGTGGGATTTGGCTCAGTATTCTGAATGATACTATCAATAACATCAACTCTGAAGCATTCTTCTTCTTCCTTTTCATCGCTCGGAAATTTCATAACTTTGAAAACATTAAATGTCACTTCTTGGTCCTGCACTTTCATGGTTAGTTCTCCTTTTTGCACATTAATCACAGTTTTACCTGTAGCCAAAATGGTCTCCCAAGAATGATAGGTATTTCTTTGTCTTCTTCCATGTCAAGGATGATGAAATCTCGCTGGAAGAATCAATTTGTCAACTTTGACGAGAACATCTTCAACAACACCCCTTGGAAATGCGAGTGTTCGATCAGCAAGTTGCAACGAGACTGAGGTAGGCATTGCTTCTCCAATCTGCAGTTTCCTGTAAATAGAAAAAGGCATCAAGTTAACACTGGCTCCTAAATCACATAAAGCCTTACCGATATAATGTTCTCCAATGGTGCATGGGACAGTGAAACTGCCAGGATCTTTCAACTTCGGAGGAAGTTTCCTTTGAATGATGGCACTGCATTCTTCACAGTCAGTGCTACTGTCTCGTAGTCTCCCAATCTTCGTTTTCGTGAAAGAATATCTTTCATGAATTTAACATAGCTGGGCATTTCTTCCAAGGCTTCTGCGAATGGGATGTTGATATGCAACTTTTTGAACACCTCCAGGAAACGAGCAAACTGCTTGTCCAGTTTGTTTTTCTGAAGTCGCTGAGGAAAAGGTGGAGGTGGAATGATTCTTTCTGGTTCCTTTTCCTTTGCTTCTTTTTCCTCCATTTGTGGAACTGTATCTTTTGGAACTTCCTCAGCAGTTGTTTTGGCTCCAATATCTTTATTGATTTCAGTACCGCTTTTAAAGTAATGGCTTGAATTTCTCCTTCCCTCGGTTTCTTGGATTTGGTTCTGTGTTACTAGGAGATTACCCGGTGGTCTGTAACTTTGAGCATTGGCCAGTTGTCCAATTTGATTCTCCAGTGCTTTGATGGAAGCTGATTGGCTCTGAAACATAGCATCGTATTTTTTTAACATAGACATCACTTCTGCTATTCCTGGTTCATTTGTCTGTTCCTGGCCTTTGTTCTGTTGCTGAAATCCAGGTGGTGGATAGTTCTGCTGAAATCCAGATGGTGGATGTTTTCTTTTGCCCTGAATTGTTGCTCCATGAAAAATTAGGATGATTCCTCCACCCTGGGTTGTAGGTGTTGAATATGGATTGTTCCCCTGCCTGTTGAAGTTGTTGACATAATTCACCGTCTCTTCAAGTTGGTTTGGTTCTGGTGCTCCTCCATATGGTGATCTTGTAAATCCAGTGGTAAGAGTCTCCATGAATTTGTATATCTGATCTAACTTGGTGTTGACTGTTGTATTGGCTCCACTTTCATAAATTCCTGCAATTCTTTGGATCATGCTCCATTCTGTTGGCCATAAGGAATTATTGTTGGCCATTTCTTCGATTAAGTCCCATGTTGATCTTCTCCTTTTGCCATTAAAGTTCCTCCAGCAGCAGCATCGATTGTGGTTCTCATTATCCCAGAAAGTCCATTATAGAATGTTTGGACTTGAAGCCATTTTGGAATCTCATGGTGAGGACATTTCCGGAGCAAATCTTTGTACCTTTCCCAAGCTTCGTAGAGAGTTTCTGAATCTTGTTGTACAAAGGATGTGATGTCATTCCTCGCTTTCCGGTTCTGGCTGGTGGAAAGTATTTTGCAAGAAATTTGGTGGCTAAAGTGTTCCACGTTGTGATAGAACCTGCTGGTAGTGAATGTAGCCAAGCTTTAGCTCTGTCCTTCAAGGAGTATGGAAAAACACGAAGTCTCATTGCTTCTTCAGCATCTCGGTTGTAATTGAAAGTGCCGCAAACTTCCAGGAAGTTGCTGATGTGAGTATTAGGATCTTCAATTGCATTTCCCCCAAACTGAACTGAGTGCTGAATCATCTGAATGCAAGTTTTGATGTCACCCCACATTTGCTGGTAATGGAGGAAGTACAATACAGGAAATGAGTCTGTCAATCACCGGAATGGTTCTGTCTCGAATGGGAATTGGTGGTGCAACCTCCAAAGGTTCAGGTTCCATGTTAACAATTGCTTCTTGGCCTTCTCGCCTTTCCCTTCTCAACTGTCTGATGGTTCTTTCAATTTCTGGGTCAAGCGGTCGGAGTTCAAAGCTTCTGGTTCGTCTCATAAAGTATCTGAGAACCTGAAACACACGAAAAACAAGATAATAAGTAAAAAGAAATTAGATACAAGTAAAGGTATCTAACCTTAAAACTAATAGTGAAAGATAAATAAGTCCCCGGCAACGGCGCCAAAAACTTGACCGGCGTAAACACACACGTATAACGCAAGCGTACGTATCGTTCAAGTAGTATAAAAAGTATCGATCCACGAGGACTTAATACCTAAGTTATTAATTTTATGAGGTCAAATTATTACTAGTATCTAACAGGTTGTTTAATTGATTTGAAATGACGACGATTCTAAATTTAAAGACAAGTAAATAAAATTGTTCGAAAGTAGATTTTAAGAAAATTCAATATTAAAAACTATCTAGGGTTGTGATTTCTTTTAATATTATTTTAAAGATGAAGTGGTTATTTTAAAGCTGGGTAATAATATTGATTTATTAACCTGGAACACTAAATTATGTGTAAGCCTCTGTCGAAGGTCAGACACAAATACCCAGTTTAACCCAATTGAACCATATGTCTATGTCAACCAAATTATCCGGATTCATTAAGTTTAAGTTCCAATTATGGCTACCCCCGCCCGACAGGTATATTCCTATCCTGTAAGGAAATCTATTAAAGGGTTATCTATCCTCAAGGAAGATCGTGGGCTATTGAGTCTAAGGCTGAAACCTAAAATCCCTATGTCTAGTTCATTTTAGATTTACCATATCAATTTTATTAGTGGCCAATTAATAAAAAGGCATTAAGATTAAGACTCAATAAATAAATCTTTATATTACCCAAGCTATATTTAACCCCTTATAAAACGGTGATATTAAAAGTCATCACAACCCCAGATAACTAATTTAGTTACAACACATAACTAGGGCTGTGAAAACTTGAAAATAAAAGACTTGAAGTAAAATGCGGTAAAGTAAATACTAAAAGGTAAATTACAATAAAATAAAATGCTAAGGTAAAAGGAATTACTTTTACTACTACTAATTTAGATATCTCCCATAAAAATATATAAACTTGTGATAATATTTTACCAACCGTCCAATCTGGCGGTATCCTGATTAAGTCAAATTAAGTCCAACCAGCCATATAGGTGGTAATATTTGTCCATAATCCAGCCATAAAGGAGGTACCAAAATAAATTTACCAACCGACCAATATAGCGGTTTCCTTGATTAGTCAGGTTCAAACCAACACAAAATAAATTTACCAACCGACCAATATAGCGGTTTCCTTGATTAGTCAGGTTTAAACCAGATTAAATTGAATTGCCAACCGACCAATATAGCGGTATCCTTTATTAATCAGTATTTTAAATAGTAAATATATTATTTTTAAGGGAGATTAATCTAAATAGTAACAGTAAAAGAATTACCTTTCACCCTAACTGGGAAAGTTACCTCCTCATGTGAATAGTAAAAACTGTAAAAAGTAAAGAAAGTAAATTACTATTATTACAAAACGTAATTAAAAATTAATTACAAAAGTAAAAAATTAAAAACTAAAGATTCTAGAGAGAGAAACTCTCTCATTACACGGAATAGAAGAGAGAGAATTGTGTCTCGAATTCTGAAATTTGAATATGAATTTATAGGCAAAATTTGGTTTCAGCGTCGCGACGCCAGCCAGCGTCGCAACGCTGGAATAGTTCGACGTGGCACGCTGAGGAGGCGACACGTGGCAAGGCGGCTGACTGTTAACGCGACACGTGGCAAGGCGGCTAAGACTCAATTATTGTGATGACGTCATGCTGATGTGCGCTTACGTGGAAGGCGGCTGACTGTTTAATTGTCGGCACCATAGGATTGCGACACGTGTCACGCTGTGATTGGCTGATGATGACGTGGCCTGTTGACTTGGTTGACCATCTGATGTGGACGATGACGTGGCATGACGCGTGGAAGAGTTGACTCGTTAACCGATGACGTGGCGACACGTAGGATGACACGTGGCACACGTGGAAATAGTAATGTCGGCACCGTAGGATGATGACACGGGGCAAGGCGCATGTTAGCGGATCGGCTGTGATGGTGACACGTGGCACGACACATTTTAGCAAAGTCAAACTTCTCAAATTCTGACTCGTTGACCCAGCGCATGTTAGCAGATTCGGCGCATGCTGGGAGTCGCGACGCGGAAGTGCTGGGCGTCGCGACGCGAGAAATTACAAAAATGTCCTTTTCGTCCAATTTTCATTGTTTTGCCCCAAATCACCTCTAGAATGTCCTGAAACTTTATTTATCTACAAAATAACACAAAACACATTAAAACATTCACAAAACTCAAGAAACTATACAAAATATTAGGTTAAATGAGTGAGAAATAGTGATATAAATACCACTCATCAATTTTCACTTACCTGGCTCGCTAGCTGCCACCTGACTTGCCTGCTATCTGAAACTGAGTTGATGATGCAGTGGACCTCGATCCTGGGATGCATCCCAATAACTGCAACCGACAACGGGGGCCTTGACCTTGGGATGCATCCTAATACCGCTGACAAAAGGTGGGCCTCGACCCAGGGATGCATCCCGAAACTGATGATGCAGTGGACCTCGATCCTAGGACGCATCCCAATAGCTGCAACTGACAACGGGGGCCTCGATCCTGGGACGCATCATGAAACTGATGATGCAGTGGACCTCGATCCTGGGACGCATCCCAATAGCTGCAACCGACAACGGGGGCCTCGACCCTGGGACGCATCCCAATACCGCTGACAAAAGGTGGGCCTCGACCCTGGGACGCATCCTGAAACTGATGACGTAGTGGACCTCGATCTTGGGACGCATCTCAATAGCTGCAAGTGGTATATGTGTTGACGTGGGCCTCAACCCCGTGACGCATCCCCAAGACTGCTGCTAGTATTGATGTGGGCCTCGCCCCCTGGGATGCATCCCAAAACTGCTGCTGGTATGTTGATTCTTCTAATTGGCTTGTCTTTGCCGCCTTCTCTTTTCTTCTTCAAAATCAGTTAATACAAAACAAATACAAAACGAATGCCAAAATGTGTTACGTTTATGCATGCATGCATGAGTTTCCTTATCCGGTCGGGTTAGGCCTTCTGCCAAGTCTTCTTTTTCTCAGGTAAAATACTGCTTCAATCTGTCCATGTTGATCGGCTCAGTGAACTCGTTACCTTCCAAGTCAGACAGTTTCACTGCCTCATTTCCCATTACTTTCTGTACTATATAAGGTCCTTCCCAGTTAGGTCTGAACTTTCCTCTCGGATCTGTCGTCGACGGCCTTGACTGCTTAAGTACCAAATCACCCTTTTTAATCTTAGTAGGGCGCACCTTCTTGTTGAATGCCCGAGCCAACCTCTTCTGATATATCTGCATGTGATGCAAGGACTTCATTCTCTTCTCATCTAGCAATGTTAACTGTTCAAACCTCTTTGTGGCCCACTCTTTCTCAGGTAACTCTGTTTCTGCTAATACCCTCATAGACTGTATTTCCGGAATGACTGTCATGATTGCTATCTGCTTCGCTGTAACATTCCGGAATGACTCGGCTTCCACCCACTTTGAGAAATAATCTACTGCCACTACTATGAAGCGGTGCCCATTCGATGCATTCGGTCGAATCTCTCCAATCATATCAATTCCCCATGCTGAGAAAGGCCACGGCTCTGACAACCCATGCAACTCCGGGTGCGGCAAATGATTCAAATTACCGTGTGCTTGACAATCATGACAGTGCTTTACCATCTTCGCGCAGTCGGTCCCCATGGTTGACCAGTAAAAACCTTGTCTCACTATCTTGCGGGATAGATTCATCCCATTCATGTACGGACCACATACCTCGGAGTGTACTTCTTCCATTACCTGCTGAGCCTCTTCTTTTCTCAAACATTTCAACTACTGAGCCTCCTCTTTCAAAATCATATATTGGGAAGCTAATTTCTGAATGGCTAATCTGTCTTTTCTGCCTGCTCCCTCCGGGAGTTCCCCGTGTTCCAGGTACCTTTGAATGTCGTGATAACAAGGTTTACCATCGTCGATCTCCAATTCTAGGACTCTTTCTATCTCATAAACAGGTCTATTTGCTGTTGTCAGTACCAAAGGTCTCATTACCAACTTCTCTGGATTTTCCCAAGTTGTTGCAAGTCTAGCTAATGCATCCACCATCTGATTCTCTTCTCTCGGTAAGTGCTGAAACTTATAATCGGGGATAACTTGTGCCAACTTCCTGAGGTGAAAAAGGTAAGGTTTCAACCGTTCTTCTTTCAATTCCCAATCTCCTCGCATCTGCTGGACTACAAACATAGAATCTCCAAAGACTTCCACACTCCCAGCCTTCAAGGCTATCAACGCAGTCAAACCAAAAGCACATGCTTCATACTTGGCCATGTTGTTAGTTACTCTGAACGTCAACCTTTTGGCAAAGGCAAAGTCTCTCCTTCGGGGGTTACTATCACGATCCCAATTCTGGCTCCCTTGTAATTCACTACCCCGTCAAAGTACATTTTCCATCTCTGAACTGTTATTGCTTGGATCTCTTCATCTGGAAATTCAAACTTGTGCTGATCCCCTTCAATAGGTTGCAATGCCAGAAACTCTGCTACGGTTCGCCCATTGATCACTTAGGAAGTGAGGTACTCAATGTCAAACTCTGTCAGCAACACTAACCATCTGCCCAATTTCCCCACTAGCGAAGGCACTGAATGCAGATGTTTCAGAGGATTCTCCTTTGCCACTACCTGGATCTTGTAAGATTGGAAGTAATGCTGTAATTTTCTGGATGCCCATACTACTGCCAAACAGATCTTCTCTACTTCTTGATAGCAGGCTTCATACGAAAGCATTTTCTTACTGAGATAGTAGATTGCATGCTCTACCCTGGTCTCATATGCCTGTATCATCATTGCCCCCAGTGCTTCTGATTCTATAGCCAAATACAGTACCAAAGGCTTGCCCGGTCTTGGAGGTTTCAATACAGGAGGCTTTACCAAGTATTCTCTGATCTTGTCGAAAGCTGACTGACACTGCTCATTCCATTTCACTGGCTGGTCCTTTCTCAACAGTCTGAAGATAGGCTCACATACTGACGTCAACTTGGCGATGAACCGACTGATATACTAAATCTTCCCAATGAATGCTCTAACCTTTTTCTCTGTCTTCGGTGCGGGCATCTCAGTAATTGCCTTGATTTTCTCAGAATCTACTTCTATTCCTCCCATTCCCACTGTATGTCCCATCAATTTTCCTGATGTTACCCCAAACACACATTTCTTGGGATTCAGCCGCAAGTTGTATTTGTCAACCTTTTGAAGGAAATTCTCCAGTGCTTCTATATGCCCAATTCTTGTTTCTGATTTCACCATCATATCATCCACATAGACTTCAATATCTTTGTGCATCAAGTCATGGAATAGTGTAGTGGCCATCCGCTAATAAGTGCATCCATCATTCTTGAGCCCTAACGGCATTACCTTGTAACAATAAGTACCCTACTCTGTGATGAAGGCATTTTTGTGCTTGTCTTCCTCAGCCATAAGGACCTGATTATACCCTGAAAACCCATCTGGAAATGAATACATGGCAGATAAAGCTGCACTATCAACTAGTACATCAATATGAGGTAGAGGAAAATCATATTTCGGACAAGCCTTGTTGAGATCTCTGTAATCCACACACATTCTGACTTTCTCGTCTTTCTTCGGTACTGGCACAACATTTGCTAACCATTCGGGATACTCTACCACTTCCAGGAACCCCACATCTATCTATTTCTTAACCTCTTCTCTGACCTTCTCGGTCCACTCAGGTCTCATCCGTCGAAGTTTCTGTTTCACTGGCTTCATATTCAGATAAGTTGGTATTGTGTGCTGGGCAATGCTTCTGTCTACCCCTGGCATGTCCTCATAGGACCAAGCAAATACTTTGGCATATCTGACCAATACTTCTTCTATTTTCTCCCGCTCTTAAGCGGTAACTTCACTTGCAATCAGAATTTCCTTAGGATTCTCAGGCGTGCCCAAGTTAAATTCATTCGTTCTGGTGGAGCTGATATCAAATATACTCAAGCCATGCAAGTTAGAGGAAAAAAACTCGGGCAAAAAAGAAAAATGATTGTCTTTATTGCTAATAAATGCGGGGGTACACTCAAATAAATCAGGAAGATAAATGTCTTCATCATCGGCAGACACTTCATCCTCCGCAACCAGGTTCTTCTCAGACTTCTTATCTTCTTCAAGAGTCAGGCTCTCCAACTTTATCAATTCTTCTTCCCAATTTTCTTCCTCCACAGCTTCTTCGGTCAGTGGCTTCTCACCCAACATATCCTGGAAGATCTCAAATCCAGGCACCACAATCCAATTAACTTTTATTGGTTCGGGCTCACCTTGATACCCCGAAGCCTTCACAAAGCATTCCATCAATTTCAGCCCTTTCTTTTTAACCTTCGGCTTTTCCTCATCAGATTTGTACCCCAAACCCCCCGAGTAGTATGTCCTCTAAAGTCTGGCAGTTTTGAACCCTCACCCGGCTCGAACTTCATTTTTCCCATGATCCTAGCTACCTTAGGATCTACCCATTCTTCAAAAGTTGCCGAAACTTGGAACCTCGTGAAAGGTTGTATTTCCAAAGCAGCCACAACATTGTCTATATCAGCTCGGATGGTGACAATCTCTCCCCCATACGGGAACTTAATCATTTGATGCAGAGTGGAGGGCACACCCCCAAGCTTATGAAACCAAGGCCTTCCCAACAACAAGGCAAACGTGGCTGGGATATCCAGCACTGTGAACTCAACTTCGTCCTTAATAGGACCAACCTTGACAGCTGCTACAAATGTACCCTCAACTCCTCGCTTACTGTCATCATAAGCTTTGATAGTCATACTAGAGGGATCTAGATCTGTTGTTTTTATACCCAGCTTGGCCAAAATCTTCAACGGGCACACATTAATGGATGAGCCGTCATCCACCATCACACAAGAGGTCCTTTTACCCTTCACTTCAGCTCTGATAAACAAAGGTCTATTATGATTTCTCCCCTCAACTGGGAGTTCTTCCTCAGAAAAAGTGATTGCCTGCAAAGCCTCCTTTTGCACTGACCCAACAAACATTGCGGGGTTGGCATCTTCCGTCACCACTATCTTGCTTAAGGCCTCAACCATGACCCGCATGTGCTCCTGAGATGCACACAACAAATCCCAGATACTGACTTGTGCTCGGGTTTTCCTCAACTGCTGCAGCACTATATCTCCCTCGACATTTTCTGTATTCTCAGCCACTTCTCTACCCTCTGATAACACTTCTTTACCCTTATCAGTCATATCATTATAGAAACGCCCACTGCATGTCATCCCCCTCACTTCTTCTTCATCACTACTGGAGAAGTCTTCCCAGAAATTCTGCCCCCATTCTGTCTCATTTTCACTGTTACTATCCCAAATTCCAAGGCAATAGGCTTGGTGGTTAAAGGATTTGAGGACAAGGCTTTCCGGTAGGCCAGAGTTTATCATATAGGTTGGTGGGGGGACAGAGTGGTAATTTGGTAGGGGATTTTGGTGTGTGTTGGGGCATTCTGTTTCAGGGTCGGGTATCTTTTTGGAGTCTATAAGGTCCTGGATTTCATGGCGGAGGCGGGCACAATTGTCAGTGTCATGGCCTTTCTGTTGGTGGAAGTAACAGTATTGGCTCAGGTTGAGATGTGGTGGTGGAGGGTTGGGAAGTGGTTTGGTCTCCATGGGTTTCAGAAGTCCTTGTCTTTTTAATTTCTCCAGCACTTTAGACAAGGGTCTCCCTAAGTTGGAGAATCTCCGATTCCGGATGGCAGCAATCTCCGCAGAAACAGGTTTGGTACCTGATGTTCCGCCAATAGGCCTCCTACTTCGGCCATAAAACTTCTTGTTCTCTGCTTCCTCTTCTTCAATATACATGACAATTTCTCTTAACTGTCGAAAATCAGCAATCATGGAGGTCATCCTCCTCAGTTTCCCATAGATGGAGGGCTTGGTGCCCTTGATAATCATCTTAATTAGGTCATTCTCTGAGGGCCGAGTCTGCAACTTTAGGAGCTGGCTTCTCCAGCGGTCTACATACTCTTTGAAGCTTTCCTCCGGCTTCTGCTTAGTGTTCTCCAAATCTCGGAGTGACAAATCAATTTCCAGATCTGTAACATATTGCTTCATAAAGGCATCAGCCAGTTCCCTCCAATCTTCCCTAATCTTCTTCTCAAGGCTGTGAAACCAAACTACCAGCGCTCCCTCAAGTGACATCCCAAACATTTTCTGCACTTGATGATTGGATAAACCCACTGAACTCATAACTGAAACATACTGACGGAGATGGACCCTCGGATCCTCATTCCCGTTGAACTTAGCCATATCCGGCATCTTGAACTGAGCTGGCAACTGTTCTTCGAAGGTCATTACCTCATAATCTAACAAATCTTCATGTTTACCCTTCATTTTGCGGGTAACTGTTTCAACCTGATCCCGAAGCTTCTAAAATTCTGCCTGAGACCCAATCACTCTGCCTGTTGCATACTCTGCCATGTCGTCATCAAAACCAGGGATATCATCCCACAACCCATTCGGAGGCTCCTTGCGCCTCACATTCTCAGAATTTCCCCCAGCACGGGGTACCGCCATACCAGCCACAACAGTAGTCAAGGCTTGCAACTGTTCAGTAAATTTGGCGAGACCATTTTCCAACTGATCTATCTGGGATACCTCGCTATCGGATGTACTCATATCTTTTACCGGTCTTTTAGTGAGTCTTCTCTATTTCCTTACCCAACAGGAATCTATGATGTCTTTTATAGACATAGAGGGTGTTAACAGGATATATGTATGCATGAGATGAATGAGATGCATGCGATATAAGGAATATATCAATTCATTAAAATTTTCACACAAATCGGCCCATCATCATTATAGAAGCTTTTGGGCTAACTGTCATAGGAATGAACTCATCCCAATTTAAATGGCCCAACAAGTTCACATCTTATGGCAAGAAGTCCAACCGTATCCAAATGATAATGTTCCTAAACACAAACATATAATTCCCCATTGGTGTTTTAGAAGCTTTTGGCCCAATCATCATAAGATACGTTCTTGTCCCAGTTTAAATGGCCCAACAAGCCCATACCTCATGACAAAAGGTCTGAATGGATCCAAACGACAATGTTCCCAAACATGAGCATACACAAATAATTTCTACAGAGTGGCCCATCAACATTTCAGAAGCTTTTGGCCCAATTTTCATAGGATACGAACTCGTCCCATTTTAAATGGCCCAACAAGTTCGCATTTCTGACAAGAAGTCCAACTGTATCCAAATGAGAATGGTCCACAAGCTCAAGGAAATAGTTGCTATAGGCCATACAACCCCGGTCTACGTGTGGGTTTACGGGAATGTAGATAAAGACTCTCACTGGCGAAGGATTGCCCACAACTAGGTCTCCCCACTCAAGGGTTCGAGCGACCAAGTGAACACACTTTTTTTATACCTTATAGTACGTGCCAATGAGTTATGGTGTGTGACTGACTGTCAGATGGATTTCCTGTTGTAGATTCCCCAGAGGGAGGGTGGAGCGAGGCTCTCTTAAGTACCCTAGCCTCTTAGGCTCTTATCGCTTGGTGACAGGAATAAACAACGAGTCCTCCAAATTAGTCCATCACAATAGGCTACAAGTAAATGATTATCTAGGTGCCTTCACAGCTTTTCCTTATAGAAATGTAGTTAATGAAGGAAGACACCAAACCATTGCCCAACCTTAAAAGTGCCTTTGATTAAACCTCTTTTAACCCACAGTAGACACGGTTAATTAAAGCACAAATCATAATATTACAAGACATTATTTCGGAGCCGATTCTCTATCCCCAGTGGAGTCGCCAGACTGTGGGAACACAGAAACTGGGCGACGCATGCTGTTCCGGGCTCGCGGACCGGTTGGGAGTACAGAGTAGCCTACGGGGGGACTAAACCAGAGAATAATGGAGTCGCCACTCGGTGTGAACCGGGACAAAGATTTAAGGCCGCACTCACCCCTCGCAAAGGAAGACCTCAAACCGTTGGGTTCGAAATGGTCCATTACTTATGCCACTTGTAATGAAATGATTTGTGCAATAATTTAACCAAGCCTAAACAACATTTATTTCCAAAGAGTATTCTACTTTTAAGTTCACATGCATGAAAGTAATCATCATAAATACATGGCTCATATCTAAGTTTGCATATAACCTATGTCTGAATTTGCATACATAAAGATAAATACGGCTAGCATGCGATGTCATAAGCACATTACATTCGATCATAGACATACCAGTAGATAATAATAATCACGTATGAAAGCAAATTAGAATAACGGTGAACATGCAATAGCACAAGACAATCTCATGAACATACTTCGATCATGTAACGTGGAAAACAAAGAACAACCTAGACATAATGCAAATTCCAAACGCAAAATAAATGACTAATTATGCTTAAGGGCCAAGTATCATACTAACGGTCTAATCATGCTTGAATACCATCTCATGAACACATCAAATAGATAAATGCAGGGAAACAAATAGTATGATTGATTACATGATACAAGAGAAATCACCTAAGGAACAATTATGCATGACATGTGATGAAAAGGACTCAGTTTAGTGTATGAGCGTTCGTGTAGCGTTTGAAAACGCGTTCGAACGGTAAACAGAAGGTTCACATTCGTGTAGCATTTGATAACACGTTCGAACGGGAATAGACCTGATGAAACAAAACACATTCGCGTTCGAGTAGCGTTCGTAAACGCGTTCGAATGGTAAACAGAAGGTTCACGTTCGTATAGCATTTGAGAACGCGTTCGAACGGGACCAGACCTGATGCATGATAAAACAAAGGACATATGCGCGCGTTCGTGTAGCGTTAGTAAACGCGTTCGAACGGTAAATAGAAGGTTCGCGTTCGTATAGCGTTCATAAACGCGTTCAAACGAACTGAGACAGAAAACATATGTTCGTGCAGCGTTCTAAAATGCGTTCGAATGGGTTTACAACAGTGACCTAAAAAAACAGTAAACAACATGACACATACGTGAACAGGTGAATAGATGACACCTAATAAATAATAACGGGCTACAAGGCACGGCAAAGCATCGTGGTAAAGGATTTTAACCCCTCGACATAGAGGACCTTTAATCCAACTTACTAAGCCTATGCGCCAATAACATAATACACATAAAAATAAAGACGATGATATCGAACTTTGTATACCCAATTGAACATATCTTACATTCAAACGAATATACGTCATCCGGCGTGGCGAAGTATTGTGGTAAATGATTTTAACCCCTCGAAACGGAGGACCTTTAATCCCACTCACTAATCCCATACGCTAATATCATAATGCATAAAAAAATTAAAGACGACGATATCAGACTTTGTATACCCGATTGAACACATCTTACATTCAAACGAATATACTTCATCCAGCGCGGCGAAACATCGTGGTAAAGGATTTTAACCCCTCGAAACGGAGGACCTTTAATCCCACTTACTAAGCCCATACGCTTTATCTCATCATTACACAAACAAATAACATACAGAATTTAGATAACGGATAATAAATGAATCAAATAACATAAAACAAAATATGCGCCGTTTGCTCAAGTGGTACGTGGAGTTGTATCTCGAGTACAGATCATACTACCGTCCATTCGGAATCGGCTATGAAATTTATGTCTGTGTTTCCAACCTATATACCACAAGAGGCGACACATTTTCCATTTTATTCAAAACCACAACATGCATCCATAAACAACTCTCATACGAAATAAATAACTAAAACAATTAAAAGATGCATAAAAAATAAATACAAAAAGTGCCCTCAGGTCTAACCTTTTATGTCGACTCTTGGAAGTACCGTACGCGGTCGTCAGAATTGTGGATGCTCCGCAACTCCTTCGGTTCACTGGTTCAATGTTTCCCTTTGCTGCTTCGCGGTTCGGGCTGCTGTTTTCCTTTCGTTCAGCTGCTATTTTGCTGCAATTTTGGATGTTTTTTTTAAATGCTTTAAGTGCAGTTTTTTAGTTACTGTTTTAGGTGATTTGGGGGCTGTTTTAAGGTGTTTAGGCTACTGTATGGGGGTGTGATTTTCGGTTAATGTAAGGGTTGTTTAGGGTGATCAGTTTCGGTGATGTAGAGGGAGGAGGGGAAGAGAAATTTCTTGTTATTATCTTAGGCGCGAATTGAGAGCTCTTTTTTTTGCTGTATATGCGTGAAAAGTGAGGAGTGGGAGTGTCTTGGTTTTGGGTCTCTTTTATAGACAAAGGGGATGGGTGAATCATTGCTTGACAAGGAAGGGATTTGTGCCTTAAAGGGGGATATGATTTGGTGTTAAACAAGGAAAATCAAAGATTGATTGAGGGATAAAATTTGGTTAATTAGGAAGTTAAAATATTTAATTTGTTTTGATTAGGCATACAATTTGTTAAGTTAGGAATATACTATTTTTTATTCATTTTAATTATGCATGATTTTATTTGATATATTTTAATTTGGTATGTGATTTTTAGATTTTATTTAATTCCTCATGTGTTAAATATGTATTTTATTGATTTGGATGTGTTTTATGGGCTTTGGTCGGCTAATTGGGCTTGGGTGTGAGGCTAGCAGCAAAACCAGAAATACCGATACCGTTCGAACACTACACGAACGCCCGCAATCTGCTTGACGTTCGAACGTGGTCACGAACGTAACACGAACGAAAATAGTGAACTTGTGAAATGAATCTGATGACATGCTTATTCTGAATTTCCCCTTCCGACGTCTGTTTCCCATGACTTCCGTGACTTAAAAGGTAGTGTCTCCAAATGAGACTCATCATAGGGACTTATATGCAAAAATGCAGTTCCTACAGTAGAAATAGAAAATATTCAGAGAAAAATCCACCAGATAGAGATACATCGAGACTGTGGAAGATAGTAAGAGAGTCTAGTGTAACACATGGCGTAAGTAAGCTCACCTAAGTCTGCAGCACCAGCAGAAGACCATAGACTAGACCAGCTATAGTAGTAACCTATATAACCCTAAAAACAGATCTAGTAGATGAGAAACCTTGAAAACTCAGGAAATGATTAAGAAGTCCAGTAAAGGTCATGATATAGATTACGCAGCTCGTAGATTACAACACAAGCAGAAACCACATGATAGTTGATAGAGGTTGTGTAAACCCAAGCAATAGTAAGACCCATATGACTCTTAATAATGCATATGACAAATCTCTCATACTACAGTACATACTTCAGTAAGTGTTTAAACATTCACCCAAACTACCGCAAGACCTCAACCAATAGTAGTAGAATGGTTTTCCCAGGACTTTATAAGATGCGCATACACGTCATCCCAATACGGAATTCGGTATCGCCCCAGTTGAGTATACTTAAGAATCCAACAGAACATATACAACGGTTGATAGTACACTAGCTAGATCAGTCGAGTACATGAAAATCTAGAGGAGGATCTAGAGGAGACATGTAAGCATACCTTTCCTGAAGAATGGAAACATCTCAGATGTATCCTAAGTTTAGTAAAATTTAGTAAATACTATCTTAGACTACTACAAAACCTAAAGCGCTTGAAGAAGTAAGGACTCACAGAATCATAGTACTTGAAGAAAGTAGAGCATATAACATTTATAGTAGTAATATATATATCTATTCCGAGACCCTTCTATCAAGCCAAAAGGAGGATCTAAGAAGTATAATAAGTCAAAACTATCTAGAAGTAGATAATCAATAGAGTATAGTAAGACTTGGAATAAGATTATGTTTTGGAGGATTCCCAGTAAAGGAAAGTGCGAGCATTGATAAAGGGCCAAGCTAGAGGAGAGATTAGGTGTTGAGTTCAAGAGACTCTTTCGCATTAGTGCTTCAGCACAATAACCCGAAATAGACTTTGATCACTCAATACCCTTCCTAATCCTATAGCCTCAGTAGTGGTGGACCACTACACTATATTAATGATGTTCTCAGGAACATGTAGACTCAAGATATAGCGTGATATCTTTAAAACATTAACGAAGTCATTTTGTCCTAAAACACGAGGCACTACCCTTAGAAAAGTTATATGAGGCATCGAGAACTTGAGGGTCTCGGATACAATACAGAGCACATGAAGAAGAGAGAGGCTCTAGGCAATAAGGTGGGAGTGGAATTGTTGAGAAGATACAATTAATAAGAAAGTACTGGTCAAATGGTGACAAAAATACACGAGTAGCAAGGTGTATTTCTAGTTATAGGTTCAGCAGTACTACATGCCTTTTTTTCAAAATTAGCTTGCAGTGTTAAATGTAACTAAGGACATTAGAGACCATACTTTTCCATTAGGATATGAAGAAAAAGTACAGCAGGAAAAAATTATAGAGGGTATATTAGTGAGCTCCTTAAGTGTCAAAATAATGCTGAAATACCACCAAGTACAGACATGAAAGAAGAATAGTTGGTACAATTAGTATGTTTCTTTGAGTGTTGTACACATGTAGGAGCAAGATGAAACATGACTCAAAACAATTTACTAGCAGTAGAACACGAATAAGGACCAAAACGACTAGATACCAGATGTTTTACCAGACAATAAATCAGGACTGAACAGTAAGAAGACCATATGGATACTTCAGAGCTCAGGTATTTTAAGTTGTAAGCTAGACAAGTTAACTGAAGACGTTACGATAATCTATCAATGATCAAAAGGATAAGATCTCCCTTAAATACAATTACAGGTTTCCCCAGATAGTGCAGCCCCTTCTCAAATAAATTCATGATAACAACATATCAAAACATTAGAGTGAATATGGTATACTACCCCTGAGTGCGATTATCACAAAACATTTAATGAATGGTATTATTTATTGACGAGCGATAAGAAGATATCAAACAACGAAAAGAACGCTTCATATATAAATACTCCGGAGTAGAAATGGGAGGAGGACCTAGATTTTGGCGGAGGGATCTCCGCAGATTAATAAGGAAAGTGCCTATTGAGAAAGAGAAAACAAGAATAACTAAGCCTTCGTAGAATCACGCATAAGGATAACCGCCCTTAGTACCTTAGTAAGTCCTTGCAATGAATAAGCTTTCCAGGGTATATTTTAAGTGACATTAGTAAAAAAAACGATTGGCACGCGATTTCACAAAGAGAAAATGTGTTAATCTATTAAGTGATGAAATAGTGTGAATGAAGTAATGATTGGATTTGTGCTAATTGATTGATGATGATACCGTAGGTGGAATAGTAGAAGCTATTAATGACAAAGAAGGAAATAAAGCTAACTCTTAACAGTAGGAATGTCGGGATATCAGAAACCAATAACATGGTAAGATAAGTAGGGTTTATAACTAATACCGAAGTTTGCAATGTAGATTCAAAAATTAGTAGAGAAACATAGGCCATTAACTGAATTTATATAATATTATTTACTAGAGAGAGCATCATGAGATTACATTGCAACAAAAAGGTGAAGAACCCGAAGTATCTTCAAAGTCAGGGAAACAGAGGTTATTAGTTGTACTACAATAGTACAATAGTGATATGTTAAACTGAAATGTAACCGAAGTCCCAAGTGATATATAAGAGTTTATGTTGACCTGGCAAGGGGCAATTAGAACTTCATGCTTACAATACAAGACATAATATGTGGGATCTTTAAGCAATTTTTGGAAGATCTAACTAAATGGTTATACAGAACAGGATAAGAAAATATCGATTCCTCAACGAGAAATCTCCTAGATATATTTTCTTGTTGGCGGATATAAGTTGTTTTAAATGGTCAAGAACTAAGGCATATGGGATTTTGGGCCGCGAATATAGTATCAAGTTTAGAACTGATAGCTCACATAGATAATTTATTTAGAGAATGTCAAGCATAACTAGAGGTCCAGTAATAGAGTTTCTTTGATGCATGACAATAGTTGTAGCATAAGGCTCGTATAGTGTGATCAATAGAAGTTTCATGGAATTAGGACAAGGAATTATCTCTCAGTTAAGGATTCAAAGGGGTTATTCCCCATAGCCCACGAACTTTAGAGTAGTATGTGCAAGCATGGCAAAATGTATTATGTGTGAATCAGATGTTAAGGTAAGACAAATGATAACGTATGCTTACAAGCCAAGTGGTAATGGTCAGCTTGACGGAGATTTTAGTTATTAAATCTATAGAATCCAGATAATGCAGAATACGTTATAGCAAAGTAAGGATTCACGCATGCCAATTAGAATACATCACTGATTATGACTTCCAAGTCATGGCATATAAGGTCCATCATAGTGATCACATCGACCTATGGTATAACGTTAGTGCATGGAAGGCCATCAGAAAATAATGTGATATAGTTGATAAAGCAGAGTTGGTGGCCAAGGAAACAACGTAATTTCAGAATTTCAACATTAAATGGGATTCGAGGACGAATCATATTTAAGGTGGAGAGGAGAAATGTAACACCCCGGTAATTCTGACCACCACTATGTTTAAGATGGCATGATCTATGATATGAATCATGTTCAAGTGTGTATGTGCTCGTGGATTACCTTTCGAACATTTGACAAATCAATTGCAGTTCCAATACGAAATGTATTTTATATTTTACTCCGTACAATCCTTAGTATTTAGGCCATAACTGTTTCATACGACTTTCATTTTTATAAATTTATACTGTTGAAAAGCTAAGACCGAGACCTACAACGTATGTGTTCAATGACTTCCCAAATTCGAAATCGAAAAAGATAAAAAATGAAGCTAAAAAATTCGGATGAACGGTACCCGAGGACTAATCTAGAGATTTCTCAAAATTTCTGATTTTTTCTTACGATCTAACCATTATACAAATCAACCATAGTATTAATATAAGGCACTATTAATTCATCCATAAATTTGGAAAAGAATAAGAAAACGTGAAGAGGGAAAGGAAGAAGGAAATAGGGGAACCATGTTCTCAACCAAAGTTAAGGAGGAAGCAAATACAAATCAACTCATAACAAGCTAAGTAGAGGAATAGCAAGCTTAGAAGACTTGATTGGTGAAGGAAATCAAGTGAGTGATGACGGATTAGCTTTTCCGCAGGAGTCTCCCCATTCGCATCCAAGATCAAGGGCCATAAAGATTAATCTGTGAGTGGATATTTCTTTTGCAAATTGATATTTACTTATTTAATTTTGATTTGAGACTTACTTTTAAGCGCTTTAGGGAGTTAGCCAAGTTAATTTCCAATTATTTAATGAATAAGAATGTTTTGAAAAGTTTTGAGTTTAAAGGGAAAATCCACCTCAGATGTAACTTGGAATTGACGGATCCAGTAACATTTGCAAACGTAGTTCAGGACTAGGAGGACGGCGATACATAACGCACCTAGATCCTAGTGTCAGGGTCAGGATGATGGCATGGATTAACACTCATGGATTTAGTTCTGTGCCTTGGGGTACGACGATACGCAAAGCCCCAAGACACTAGTTTAGGTGTATGGGGGGACGACTGTGTCAGATTTTTCTACAAATCCTCAGATATATGATTTTTAGGAAAGATGGTTTTATGAAAGAGTTTCAAAAGAAACAGTTTTATGAGAATCTCAAAGAATTATAGAAATAAAGGAGTTTCCAGAAAAGGTTCACAGAAAGAGATTTTTTTTCAGATAAGAAATTTTTTTTCAGAAAAGATAGTTTCTTGAGATGATTTTAGTTTTTAGAACAATGAATTTTCATAAAGCATTTCGGTTCCCGTTTTAAACTGTCCACTCATTAGGTCGTTCAAATGATCTAACCCCCATACTCTCAGTGTTTTCTGTTTTGCAGGTTTACCTGGAGAACGAGCTCGAGAGGATAGATAATGATAGCAGTCACTAGGGTGTTTGGGTCCACCAGGTCGAGTATAGAGGTTCAGCACAATCAGTGTCAAAATAAAGTTGCTTGCGTATATTATTATTATATATGTCATTATAATATGTTAAAGTGTCCATTAACAGAATTATAAAGAGAATTAGTTTTGTGTACACAGTTATGAGTATTAAAATTACATTCTATGTTGTTGAGTTGAGTTATGGCCCATATGCATGAGTTTGTGTTTGGGATGGGAATCAGTAGTGATAATCATAGTCAGAATGTCAAACTCTCAAGGGGATAGGTTAGCCTATCGCCTGCCGATAACATCTCTATAAGGGGGATGTTACAATACGCTAACAGACATACACTAATAGTACGTTTACGTACTAATTATCATAATGGGCTAAAATAGTAATGGTGAATTGAAATCAAAATAAATCATTTACCTAATTGCAAGAATTATAATCAGAATCAAGTAGTATTCCTATTTATATTCTAATAATAGGAATGAAGTATTAACAAATTACAAAAATGTCATTTGTTAACATTATATATTAATTTATTAAAAATATATTAAACCCTATATTATTAAAAAATTATTATATTATTAACTATTTATTTATTATTAATTATCAATTACTAATTTTCAAGTTATTAATTAATTTTTAATTTTTAATTATCAATTTTTTATTTATTATTTATTGGTAAAAAAAGTAATTACACCTTTAATATCGGGAATGAAAATTTGATTCTTAATTGATAATAGAAATGAAACTCTATATTCTCATTCTCTGATTAGAGTGGGACCCACCATTTCCACTATCATTCTCAAATAAAAAAATTGAAGTGAACAATTTAAATGAGAATCATTCTGTTAGTAGTATGACCTATATGCATTGGATTAGAATTATAAGATTAATAAGTAAAACTTTCATTAAATAAATAAAATGACAATTTTTTTTTTATCATATATGTCTTTTGTATATGTTTTCTTTGACTCATTTGTAATATGCTCTCTCGGAGATGCTACCGGCAGGGAATAGGCTTACATATCCCCATGAGCCTCTGACTTCCCGACTATATTCATCATTACTAAATCATCTAAATGCAAAGCTATGCACAAGGACCATAGCCCAACGCAACAACATATATGCTTTTATTACTCATAATTGTGTACTTAAATACATTTATCTTTACCATTATGTAATGGACACTTTTAACACATTATGATGACTTAAACAACACTAATGTATGCATGTCACTTTACTTTGACACTGACGGTGTTGAACCTCTGAGCTCGACTTGGTGGACACAAATACCCTAGTGACTGCCATCAGTATCCATCCTCTCGAGCTCGTCCTCTGGGTAAACCTGCAAGATAGAAAACACTGGGAGTGGGGGGTTAGATCTCTTAAACGACCTAGTGAGTGGACATTTTAAAACTGAAACTGAAATGATTTATAATAAATTCGTTGTTCTGAAATCTCAAGAAAACTAATCAGTCTGAAAACTTTTTTCTTGTCTGAAAATAAGTTTATTTCTATAAAACTTTTCTATAAACTGCTTTCTTTCTGTAAAGTTTTTCTGAAATTCTTTGTTTTTGTAAAACTATGAGATTCTTATAAAACTGTTTCTCTTGAAAACTCTTTCTTAAAACTATCGTATCTGAAAATCATATCTCTGAGAACCTATAGAAAACCTGAAGCATGAGAGTATTATGTATCATCGTCCAACCATACGCCTAACTACTGGTCTTGGGGCTTTACGTATCGCCGTCCCCAAGCCACTGAACTAAAGCAAGGTGTTCAAATCTATACCATTAGGGCATTACGTATCATCGTCCCCAATGCATGCCACCATCTTATCCCTGAATATAGGGTCTAAGGGCGTTACGTATCGCCGTCCACCTAGTCCTGATCTATATTTGCACATGTTATATCCATCAATTCCAATAACCGTCAATTCCATAAGTCACATCTGAGGTGGGTTTTTCCCCCATGCCTCCAAAAATCATAAGAATCATACTTAAAAAATCAAAAGTTCCTAAAAATTCACATTCATAAAGTAACTGAAACAAGCTTGGCTAAAGCCCTGATATGCATAAAATTAAGTCTCAAATAAAAACAGAAAGTAAATATCAACTTGAAAAAGAAAGGTCTGTTGGACAAAATGACCCATAGCGTCACTATTTGCACAGATCATTGTGTTGTTGTAGCAAATTAACTATGTGACAAGGAAATTGCACTCTCATCATTTGTGATTAGATCACCATAGATATATAAATGAAGAGAGGTCCCTATGATTAGTTCCTGGACTGAGAATGATATGAGACAGTATCAGTCCCCGAAGGTTTAATCATTAAATATCCGTAGCCGGAGTATTATCGAGACTGGACATCGATAATGCGGAATAGGCTAGTATTGCACTTGTGTGCGTTGTGAGGGCATAACGACATAGTTCTCATATATATAAGTATCGGATACTTATACAAGTGCGATAGGAGGTTGTGTTTCACCGATGGTACGGGAAACAGCTTCGCTCTGGATAGACCCCTCGGAATCCCATTGGTTTTATGACTATGTGTCTATGGGAGTTCGACATTAGGGTAGGTGTGTATGGTCTTAACCTGAGACTTGCATCGCTAATACTTGCGATAATCGGTAGACTTTGGTCTTGGTGGTACAGGGCTTTAATCGGTTCTGCGTACCACTTCTGGGTTTATCAGAGAGTCGTAGTGTATTGGGTGTGATGTCAAGACGGAAGTATCACTCCAGTCATAGTGGAGATGATGTCACATAGGATACGGTATTAGTGCTCTTAAGTGTTGGCCGGCCATCGGGATATTATGACAAGGTCATGTATATCCGATTATAGAGACTAGTTACCAGACATCCGACATGTGCTTCGGACGGGGCAGACACTTATCCAGCCCCAGCCCTAGCACGTGACTATCCGATACTGGGCTGATATACACAATACTATGGTATAATACGCTTGATACAGATCTATATATTCCTGTAAGAATATTTCTTGAGAATTGGGTAGGCATGGCGCTTTGCTAGAAGCCAACCTTGTCTTGTAAATCGGTATAAACGTAGTACGAGGTACTTACGTGTTCGGATAGTCCGACGACCGTATTTACTGCCAACATATCCGGGGATCTCATGGGTCGCTTCTTGAAGATTCACCGATGACGTATGACTCGCAATTTAATTAATCTGGGATTAATTGGAAGAGAGAGAAAATTAATCTGGGATTAATTACGGAGATATTTTATCTGGGATAAAATATCGTTCAAAGAGAGAGAACGATTAATTTGGAATTAATCGGTAAAATAATATATTGATATATTATACGAAATTAGATTTCGACGCGGAATTAAAATTAGATTTTAATTCGGGCGAACGAATTAATTTTGAATTAATTCGTTAGCGACGTGAATAGTGATTTCGCTAGGCGTAATCATTTAATTACGACGCGACGGAAAATTCGTTAATTTGGAATTAGCGAACCCGAGCCCGAGAGTGATTACGAGCGCATTCGCATTTCGAATTCGAACGCGGCACGCAAGTCACATCAAGCGTCAAATCGCTAGTAACATCAATTGTCAAATCATTTGTCACTTTGAGTGATGTGACATGACATGTTGTCACTTTAATAAAGTGACTTGATGTGAATAGTGATAGTTGATTAAAAAGCACTTTTGCTTTTTGACTTTTGCTTTTTTAAAAGTAAAAGGAATTGATATTAGAAATAAAAGTGGTAAATGGTTTTAATTAATTTTGGAAATTAAATATAAACCTTATTACACTTTTTCACTCTCTCTCCCCTTTTTTACGTTGAAACTTTTTCCCTCTCTTTTCTTCTTCTCTTCCTCACGGCTTGGAGCCAAATTTCTTCTCTCATTTTTGGCGATGGCCGAATCTATGAGAAGCAAGGAAGAAGATGATGTGCTAGCACACCTTGAGTGATACATAGGTGATAGGGAAGTGTCTTCATGAGCTTGGATTTATTTTTGGAGCTTGAAGCTTTGAGCTTCCATGGAGTCATCAATGGCCGATCATGGAGGAGACCACCACCATCAAAACCGAGCAGTCCATAGCAAGGAGAAGCCTTGGGCGAGCTTATGGAGGGAGCTTGAAGGCTTGTATTCTTCATTTCATCAAAACCATCAATGTGAGTATGAATTCCGCCTTACTCCTTGATGTATTCATGTGTTTTCTTGCTTGATTCATGATTCTTGGGACCTATATTAGAACTCAACAATGGTATCTTGAGCTTTGATCAAGCATGAAAAAGTTAGGGTTAAAATTGGGTAAACTCGATTTAGGAATGATTTGGTTGAATTGTTTGATGAAGTATGCTTGAATGAGGTTGAATTGAAGTTGTGTATGATCAATTTCATGAAATTGGATTGGATTCAATTTTCCCTAAATTTTGGGCATGACAAATTGGGTAAAATCAATTGAAGCATAATTTGATTAAATTGATTGATTAAGTATGCTTAAATGTTGTTGAATTAATGATTGATTGGATCAATTTGAAGAAATTATGTTTGGAACAAATTCCCCAATTTTTATGTTGGCATAAAGTGACAAATTTGGGTAAACTTGATTTTGAGCATATTTGTTAATTGGATGAATGAGAATGCTTAAAGTATGTTTAATTTAAGATGATTGGATCAATTTGTTGAAATTGTGTTTGGAACAAATTTCCCCAAATTGCTTATGTTGGCCGAAATAAAGAACCCTAAATTTCTTGGTGATTTTGTTTGTTTGATCATTGATGACTTAAAACAATGGGTAATGTTGTTTTGAAGTTCAATTTGATTGAATTTTGATTTGGAACATTTTCCCAATTAAAGTGGCTTGGCCGAATTCAATTGAATTTGAAATTCATGTGTTTTTTTGATTTTAATTCATTGGATGAATTGAATTGATTTGGAAATGATGATTGTGGATTCGATTGGATTGAAACCGAATCGGATTGGAAAAACCCCTAATTGTCGAGAACAAAAGCATGTAAATTGGGTTGATTTTAATAAATTGTGTTGGACACTATTTAATGTTAAAGTGCATGATTAAGTATGCTAATTGATGTTTAGAAAATTAATTAGGTGGTTAATTGTGTATTACACTTAGGTTAATTAATTATGGAATTTAGAATTTTATAAGTTAATTAATTGGGTTTATTTTGGAAATGGGCTTTAAGGTTGTGATTGGGCTTTTGGGCTTTGTTGTACAAAGTTGAGTTTAGGCAAATTTTGGTTGGATCAAATGGGCCTAAAACCGCATCCATAAAGTCCAATTATGACTTAATGGACCTTAATTATTTAATTGGGCCTAATGGGCCAAAATTGATTTCTGGCTTATGGGTAACTCCCGGATTGGATTTTGGTTATTCGGTTTGACCCGAGTGACCAAAAGTCCACGCCTTATAGAAATTAATTAAAAGCCCATTGGACTTTAATTAAATAAACATTAGATGTTAATCGGGCTTTGAGACCCGTTGCGATTAAATTTGGAATTAAGTCGTAAAGGTTCGCTAATAAAAGTGTAATATTTAATTTGGAATTAAATAGTGAATTAGAATTAAATGCGTATTAAATTGGATTTAATTATGTAGTTTAATTTAATCAAGAATTCGTACTTTGAGTACTTATTCGCAAAACGAGTTTGACTCGAGCAAAAATCAAATCGTTGTTTGAACATTGGATGATCACTAATTATCAGAAATTATTGGATTAGATTGATTGATAACATGCTTGTATGAATACATGGTTGCGATGCATGAATAATGTATATCGGATGGATATTAGTCGGGTGGGACAATTTGGAAATTGTAATAAATTTGATTTATTAATTGGACCTGCGTGTCAGCCTTATCACCTCTATACTCTTGTATTCTCTTCTCACCTATTCCCCTCAATGTAAATGAGGTTTCTTTAGAAGTGTAGTGTAACGGGTAGAAGTAAATACATGTGCTAGCTTTGGAGAGAGAAAATGAGAGATTTGATCTAGGATCAATGTAAAGTATCCATCCGCATATCATTATTATTTCATTTCATATGCGCTTTATTATGTGTTTAGAATGCATGTTTAAGGGTGTATGATGATGAGACCTTAAGAAAGATAATAATTGGTAGCCAATTGCACGCGAAAAAACCCTCGCTCAATATCAAGTGTTTTCCTTCCATTGAGTGATTCTCACTCAAGATCCGAGATTGGCATTGGGTTGTTGGCCAAAGTCAAGCCCTTTGTCCGTCGAAGATGTGTTTGAATCACGAGAGCTTTGTTCCATATCGGTGTCTTGTCCAAGTTGTGGTTTGTTGGACAAAGTCAAGACCACTTCTTGTCCATCGACATTGATTACGAAGCTTTCCATGGTCAATGGGCCACACTTGACTGGGATCACTAGGTTTGTGTGCCAAAGCCAAGGCTTAGTTGATTCAGAGGAAAAAGGTTAGGTAATACATTGGATGTATTGGCATATATAAGATATATGTTTAGGATTTGGATATCCGCCTACTGGATCTAGGAATTGGATGGGATCCAATTGATCTTCGAGATCTACCTAGTTAATTATCATACAATTTGTTGGCCAAAGTCAAGATTTGGATATTAACGGGATCCTAGCCCACTAGGAAACACGGGTTTCCCGAGTACTCGACAGAGGGTAGAGGCTCGCCGAAAAATAGTGGGAGGCAAGAATTGAATTTGCAATACTCGTTCAATTACTCGCCATAACGCGCTCATTCAAATTATTTCGTCGTTAGATAAATGTTAGTTGGACTAATATTTAAATTGTTGTTTTATAAACAGTTGGACTGTATTATTTGATTATATATAATTGGATTATATTAATCAATATATTTGAATTAATTAATTTCAGTTTACAGTTGTTTATAGTTGGACTATAGTAATCAATGTAATTGAGGTTAATTAATTTAGATTATTTGATTATATAGTTGGACTATTATAATCATTATAATAAATAGTACCACAAATCATGATTATATAGTTGGACTATTAGAATCAAGATATAAAAATGGATATAATGTTTAAGACATAATCCTGGGCGAAAATGTATTTAAACGATTTATTTTTCAAATTGGGAATAAATTTCAGGATGGTCCTGGAAAATAATTAACTTATTTATTTGATAAAATAACGTATTATGCCTAAGCCTGGAGTTAAGCAAATAGTAGAGCATAATCTTTGGAAGATCATGTAATGATAACTTAAGTGCTTAATCCACATATGTTTGTCATAATTATGTTCACAGCAAGTATTAAAATTGGATTTTAGATACTTAGTGTGGTACATAAAAATATATATATTGATGTTCAGAATCTATTTTGAACAGGATACTGACTTCAATTGAGATTTATCTGCGAATTGAAAAGGGACGAAAGTCGCTGTTTAACCGTAGATATCTGAATTTAGGAACTACCTTCGGGTTAGTACTTAAATTTAGAAACTGTTATAATGTAGCTAGTTTGACTAGAAACATATTCTATATCGCGTATAACCCGCTGCGGGGGTACCTTTATATTCTAGAACACTAAAGTGTTTCATTATATAAGATGATTGAGAATAAACACATTAGATGTGAATAACAGGATTATATTTGGAATATAAATAATATCTCAAATAATATAACATGACAAATAAATAGATCAAACAGCTCTAAGAAACTATTTGAGTGCAGTAGCAAACTGTAATTATGATGGCCATGTGTCAGGGACAATGATAAACAGAATCGATATCCGCACTTTTGAAGAGCGGGTACTAGGACTGATTGATTCCATTCAAATAAAAGTCTACGAATCTAGTCTATTTGGGCAAAGTGCCTAAAACACTATTTACTTGGTAAAAGTGTAAATGCCACCGATCTGTTAGCCTACTTCATAGTGAAGCAAGTGGGCCCATGTCTAGCTAGGCTAGATATGGATATGAATATTTCGTGACCTTTACGGATGTGGCATCGCGTATGGTTATGTGTTTCTTTTGAAACACAAATCGGAAACTTTAGAGTTTCGACACGAAATAGACAAACAGACGGGCTAAAGTATTGAACCGTCACGGTAAGACCGTAATGAAAAATACTTAAGCAAATAGTTTCTAGTTATACTTGAAAGAGTATAATATTCTTTCAAATAAGGACTCTCCTGGAATACGTCAGTTTGACGGTGGTCCGAACGGATTAACCGAATTTTGTTAGACATAATAAGGTAATCACGAGTCGCTCTGAGCTACCATTTCCTTCAATGGATAAGCTTTAAACAGTGCAAGAACTTATTTGAATAAGGTTCCATACAATCTGTTGACAGATATCATATTAGATATGAACGGGAAAGAAACCGGGTTTCTCATCCCTGATAATTTGGGTATGCTAGGCATATGTTTGGATGATACCAAACTAAAACCCAAATAGAATAAGTGCCAAATGTAGGTCATCCTAGGGATACCATAAGTATTGTACTTATACACTCACGTGAGAAAACAATTAGATTGTTGTTCACCATACGGTTTTCCTGAGAGGATACCGATATGGGATAGGGGTAGGATGTATAAGTGGTAAGTGGAGGATAGTATAACTCGATGAAATCGGAGTAATACTATTCAAGGCACCGAATCTAATGGAACATGAATAGTTCATCAAGGATGAGACTATTACCATTAATCTTCGAATACACAAGAACCACGTAGGTCGGATAAAGAGTCAGAAAAACAACCGGGGTATGGGTTCTGATCGCACCCCATAAAGATGTCTATCTTATTGAGGAATACCAACTGACTACGTATGAGGAAGTGATACAAGATATCAACCCTAATTATGGCAAAGTGCAGATAATCGAAATGGATTCCATGTATATCAACCAGTTTGGATACTAGATTGTACCACAAGGCATTGTGACTAATGGTACTTAAAGTTCTTCTAGGAAGACATACATGGATGGCAACATACCAACGTATAAAGCTAGGCCTTTAACGGAAAGGTATCGTTATCAACATTGTGTTGATCACGATTCAACCTTTTACCTGTTGCCACGGTAAATCCATTTGGATTATGCAGGTTATTCGATCATGATTGGATTGAAGCAAGCATTAGGTTCTTGGAATTATCGTTTTGATATAATCATGATGATGTATGATTTAATTCAAAACGAAAATAATTCTGTGTATATAAGGGGTTATTGGGAGCGCACTGACAATGGATGTCCTATAAAATAATGATAATACGTCATTTCTTGGAAATGATATCCATAAATAAATATCGGCGAAAGCTTGCCTTTCGAAATACTCTCCTAGAAACCGTACATTGAAAAATGTACAAGACCTGTGTATCATACGCTTTGAGCATATGGATTCACAAACCAGGCTAATCCGAGTGATAGTCACTGGATTGATGTTAAGAACATCCGTTAGTATCTATAGAACTAAGGATGCTTCTTAGTCTATAGAGAAGAGAACTTGAAGTGACTGGAGTCACTGCAGCAAGTTTCCTATAACCGATAAAGACGACTAAAAGTCGCAAACGGTACTATATAGTTTGAATAACGGCACAGTGAGCTGGAAATCTTCCAAGTAAGACACTGTTACCGAATAAACAACAAATGCGGGTTGTTGCTACAGCTGAAGCACCAATAGAAGTCATTTGGGTCGATACAAATCTAATTAGATTAGATATAGTTCTGTTAGCAGCTGAGCTAGGCGTCAGCACAGGCTAAAAAATTAATGGTCTCATCAACGATCCAGAGACATACTTAGATATTCGTGATTCGTTCGGATCATACATCGTGGCGATGTGACGATCGATAAATCGCATCAAGATGATAATCATGCAAATCCGCTGACGAAAGATTTCTCAGCAGTTTGAGCCAACCGTACATAGTTCGGGTGTAGGACACTGAGTGACTGGCTAGTGCCAAGTGGAGATTGTGGACAAAATGACCATAGCGTCACTATTTGCACAGATCATTGTGTTGTTGTAGCAAATTAACTATGTGACAAGGAAATTGCACTCTCATCATTTGTGATTAGATCACCATAGATATATAAATGAAGAAAGGTCCCTATGATTAGTTCCTGGACTGAGAATGATATGAGACCGTATCATTCCCCGAAGGTTAAATCATTAAATATCCCTAGCCGGAGTATTATCGGGACTGGACATCGATAATGCGGAATAGGCGAGTATTGCACTTGTGTGCGTTGTGAGGGCACAACGGCATAGTCTCATATATATAAGTATCGGATACTATACAAGTGCGATAGGAGGTTGTGTTTCACCGATGGTACGGAAACAGCTTCGCTCTGGATAGACCCTCGGAATCCCATTGGTATTCTGACTATGTGTCTATGGGAGTCCGACATCAGGGTAGGTGTGTATGGTCTTAACCTGAGACTTGCATCGCTAATACTTGCGATAATCGGTAGATTTGGTCTTGGTGGTACAGGGCTTTAACCGGTTCTGCGTACACCACTTCTGGGTTTATCAGAGAGTCGTAGTGTATTGGGTGTGATGTCAAGATGGAAGTATCACTCCAGTTCATAGTGGAGATGATGTCACGCAGGATACGGTATTAGTGCTCTTAAGTGCTGGCCGGCCATCGGGATATTATGACAAGGTCATGTTATCCGATTATAGAGACTAGTTACCAGACATCCGACATGTGCTTCGGACGGGGCAGACACTTATCCAGCCCCAGCCCTGCACGTGACTATCCGATACTGGGCTGATATACACAATACTACGGTATACTACGCTTGATACAGATCTATATATTCCTGTAAGAATATTTCTTGAGAATGGGTAGGCATGGCGCTTTGCTAGAAGCCAACCTTGTCTTGTAAATCGGTATAAACGTAGTACGAGGTACTACGTGTTCGGATAGTCCGACGACCGTATTTACTGCCAACATATCCGGGGATCTCATGGGTCGCTTCATGAAGATTCACCGATGACGTATGACTCGCACTTTAATTAATCCGGGATTAATTGGAAGAGAGAGAAAATTAATCTGGGATTAATTACGGAGATATTTTATCTGGGATAAAATATCGTTTAAAGAGAGAGAACGATTAATTTGGAATTAATCGGAATAAAATAATATATTCGATATATTATACGAAATTAGATTTCAACGCGGAATTAAAATTAGATTTTAATTCGGGCGAACGAATTAATTTGAATTAATTCGTTAGCGACGTGAATAGTGATTTCGCTAGGCGTAATCATTTAATTACGACGCGACGGAAAATTCGTTAATTTGGAATTAGCGAACCCGAGCCCGAGAGAGATTTGCGAGCGCATTCGTATTTCGAATTCGAATGCGGCACGCAAGTCACATCAAGCGTCAAATCGCTAGTCACATCAATTGTCAAATCATTTGTCACTTTGAGTGATGTGACAGACATGTTGTCATTTTAATAAAGTGATTGATGTGAATAGTGATAGTTGATTGAAAAGCACTTTTGCTTTTTGACTTTTGCTTTTTTGAAAAGTAAAAGGAATTGATTATTAGAAATAAAAGTGGTAAATGGTTTTAATTAATTTTGGAAATTAAATATAAACCTTATTACACTTTTTCACTATCTCTCCCCTTTTTTTACGTTTTACGTTGAAACCTTTTTCCCTCCTTTTCTTCTTCTCTTCCTCATGGCTTGGAGCCAAATTTCTTCTCTCATTTTTGGTGATGGCCGAATCTATGAGAAGCAAGGAAGAAGATGATGGCTAGCACACCTTGAGTGATACATAGGTGATAGGGAAGTGTCTTCATGAGCTTGGATTTTTTGGAGCTTGAAGCTTTGAGCTTCCATGGAGTCATCAATGGCCGATCATGAAGGAGACCACCACCATCAAAACGAGCAGTCCATAGCAAGGAGAAGCCTGGGCGAGCTTATGGAGGGAGCTTGAAGGCTTGTATTCTTCATTTCATCAAAACCCATCAATGTGAGTATGAATTCCGCCTTACTCCTTGATGTATTCATGGTTTTCTTGCTTGATTTCATGATTCTTGGGACCTATATTAGAACTCAACAAGGTCAACTCACAAATTAATCTCTATGGCCTTTGATCCTGGATGTGACTAGGATACTCCTGCTGAAATGCTAATCCATCGTATATTCGAGTATGGTTAGCATATTTGAACTAAGAAACTAATCATGATTATGGATGTAATAGATGCTTATACATATTGATATGAAACCCTTAGAGTGCCCTCTAACATCATATGATGAAATTGAAATGGGTTAAATCTCTTTCTGTGACGCGTCACGACGCCATACAAGAAGACGTGGTTAGAGAGCATCTTCTTATTACACGTCGCGACGTCGGATGTTGCGCATCGCGATGCCCACATGATCAGACCTGAGGCAGAGAACATCCTTATGATCCGCGTCATGATGCAAGTGT
>SKCR01042562.1:0-143663 GCA_019454045.1 Zanthoxylum bungeanum
AAAAATGCAGTGCCTACACCGTGACCACCAAGGAGGGCAGAAAAGAATTTTTGTTGTCCACCGCATCGCTCAACCGCTCGATGTAAGTATTTTGCAACTTCCTTTGATTGTATTCGCAAATGTTTTATGCTTAATAATCGATCCTTGGGACCGTAGAAACTCCAACAATGGTATCAGAACGTTGTTAAAAGCATGAAATTTTGATTTAGGGTTAAAATTGAGTAAAATGTATTTGAGCATGATTTAAAGAAATTGGATGATTTAGTATGCTTAAATTATGTTTAATTGAAGATTGATTGGATCAATTTCATGAAATGTTGTTTGAAACAATTTTCCCCAAATCACTTAGCTTGGCCGAGAGGTGTAGAACCCTAAATGTCTTGGATTTTGATTTTTTGATTCATTGGATGAGTTGGAATCAATTGGGAATGTGGATTTAATGTTGAATTGGATTTAATTGGATTGAATTTGATTTGGACATAAAAATCCCCTCCATTGCTGAGACTTAAGCATGTAAATTAGGTTTGATTTTTTGATAAATTGTGTTGGACACTAATTGTTGTTAATGAGCATGATTAATTAGGCTAATTGATGTTTTGGAAATATTGAATTGGGTAATTAATTATGCCATACACTTTGTTTAATTAAATATGAAATTTGGAATTTTTGTAGTTTAATTAAATGGGCTTAAAAGTTGTAAATGGGCTAAATGGGCTTGGTTGTACCAAGATGGGTTTAGGCTAAATTGGTTGGATCCAATTGGGCCCAAAACCGCTTCCATAAAGCCCAAATGCGACTAATGGACCTTAATTATTTTAATTGGGCCTAATGGGCTTAAATTGATTTATAGGCTTATGGGATTATTCCTTGATTGGGCTTTGGTTATTGGATTTGACCCAAGATTGACCAAAAGTCCACGCCTTAAAGAAATTAATTGAAAGCCCATTGGACTTTAATTAAATTAACGTTGGACGTTAATCGGGCTTTGAGACCCGTAACGATTAAATTTGGAATTTAAGTCGTAAAAGGTTCGTTAATAAAGTGTAGTATTTAATTCGGAATTAAATAGTGAATTAGTATTAAATACATATTAAATTGTATTTAATGTTGTAGTTTAATTTAATTCAAGAATCTATACTTTGAGTACTTATTCGCAAAACGAGTTTGACTCGCGCAAAATCAAATCGTTGTTTGAACATCGGATGGTTACTAATATCAGATTAATTAATTGGATTAGATTGATTGATAACATGCTTGTGTGAATACATGGTTGCGATACATGAATAATATATATCGGATGGATATTAGATGGGTGGAGCAATTTTGGAAATTGTTGTAATAAATTTAGAATTTATTAATTGGACCTGCGTGTCCAGCCTATTACCTCATACTCTTTGTATTTCTCTTCTCACCTATTCCCCTCAATGTAAATGAGGTTTCTTTAGAAGTGTAGTGTAACGGGTAGAAGTAAATACTTGTGCTAGCGGGAGAGAGGAAATAGAGAGAATTGATCTAGGATCAATGTGTTAAGTATCCATCCGCATATCATTATTATTTATTTATATGCGCCTTATTATGTGTTTAGAATGCATGTTTAAGGGTGTGTGATGATGAGACCTTAACAAAGATAATAAATTGGTTGCCAATTTGCACGCGGAAAAACCCTCACAAAATATTAAACGTTTTTCCTTCCATTGAGTGATTCTTACTCAAGGTCCAAGACTGTCATTGGTTTGTTGGCCAAAGTCAAAACCACTTCTTGTCCACGAGGATGTGTTTGAATCACGAAGGCTTTGTTCCATATTGGTGTCTTGTCCAAGTTGTGGTTTGTTGGCCAAAGTCAATACCACTTCTTGTCCATCGACATTGATTACGAAGTTTTCCATGGTCAATGGGTTCCGCTTAACTGGGATCACTAAGTTTGTTGTGCCAAAGCCAAGGCTTAGTTGATTCAGAGGAAAAAGATTAGATAATATATTGGATATATTGGCATATATAAGATATATGTTTTGGACTTGGATGTCCCCCTACTGGATCTAGGAATTGGATAGGATCCAATTGATCTTAGAGATCTACTTAGTTAATTATCATACAATTTATTGGCCAAAGTCCAGATTGTGTGACATTTAACGGGATCCTAGCCCACTAGGAAACACGGTTTCCCGAGTACTCGACAGAGGGTTAGAGGATCGCCGAAAAATAGTGGGAGGTAAGTATTAAATTTGCAATATTCGTTTAGTAACTTGCCATACGCGCTTATATCAAAAATATTTGTCAAATAAATTAAATGTTAGTTGGACTAATATTTATATCGTTGTTTTAATTAACAGTTGGACTGTATTCAAACTATTCATTTATGGTTGATTATATAATTAGATTATAGTAATCAATATACTTGAATTTATTTGATTAATTATAGTTGATTTTATAATTGGATTATAGTAATCAATATAATTGATTTTAATCTATTAAATTATAGTTGATTAAATAGTTGGACTATAATAATCATTATAATAAATAGTACCGAAAATCGTTGATTAACTAGTTGGACTATTAGAATCAAGATAAAATTGAAAGACTAGCATTTAAAAACATAATCCTTGGGAAAATGTATTTAAATGGTTTAATTTTCAAATTGGGAATAAATTTCAGGATGGTCCTGGAAAACTAATAAGTTACTTTATTTGATAAAATAACATATTAGGCCTAAGCCCGGAGTTAAGCAAGATAGTAGAGCATGATCTTTGGAAGATTCATGTGATGATAACTTTAGTACTTAACCGATTAAACTTGTCGCATTAGACTCCTTAATTTCTTAATCAGAAATAAAGATTAGATCCTTAAAGTATGATAATGAAATTGAAGGATCTTCATAGATCTTAGAAGTACTATATTGCAATATAAACTCTTGGAGAGTTAATGACTGTTCTCAAGGAGACAAAGTCAAAATTTGTAATAAGGCAAGAAACGCAAGGTGCACCTAACTTCAACATTCTAAAAAGCCGAGGCTAGGCCAAAAGCTTCTGGAGTGTGAAAAGGGCAAAGGCAAAATCATTATAATCTTCCAGGAAGATAAAAGGACATATCCCAAAATGTCTGCCTAAATTGTGCAAACGGGATCGCGGAAGCGTGACTGCCATTTGGACAAAGCAGACATGAAGGAATTGAAGAACGGGCAAGGCTCTGACTTCAAATATGTTTGTCATAAATATGTTCACTACTAGTATTAAAATTGGATTTTAGATACTTAGTGTGGTACATAAATATGTATTGATGTGCAGAATCTGCTATGAGCAGGATACTGAGTTCAATAGAGATTTATCTGCGAATCGGAAACGGGACAACTGTCGCTGTTTTAATCGTAGATACCTAAGTTTATGAACTACCTTTCGGGTATGAACCTAAAATAGGAAACTGTTAAAATGTAACTAGTTTGACTAGATACATTATCTCTATATCAGGGTTTAACCCGTTGCGGGTATACCTTTATATTCTAGAACACTAAAGTGTTTTATTATATATAAATGATATTGAGATAAACACATTAGATGTGAATAACATAATTTATTTTTTGAATATAAATGAATCTCAAAATATGACAAACAAATAGCTCAAACTGATTTGATCAGATGAAACATATTGTGGCATTATTGTCTGGGACACAATTTAAACAAGACTCAAATATCCACACTTTCAAAGAGTGGGTACTAGGACAAATTTGATTCTATTCAAATAAAGTCTACGAATCTGGTTTATTGGGAAAAGTGCCTATAACACATTTACTTGGTAAAAGTGCAAATGCCACCGATCTGTTAACCCTAGTTCATAGTGAAGCAAGTGGGCCCATGTCTAGCTAGGCTAGAGGTGGATATGAATATTTCGTGACCTTTACGGATGTGGCACGCGTTATGGTTATGTGTTTCTTTTGAAACACAAATCGGAAACTTTTAGAGTTTCGACACGAAGTAGACAAACAGATCGGCTAAAGTATTAAATCATCACGGCTAGACCATGATGAAAATACTTAAGCAATAAGTTTCTAATATACTTGAAAGAGTATAGTATTCTTTCAATGAGGACTCCTCCCGGAACACGTCATCCTGATGGTGTGTCCGAACTGAGAAACCGAATTATGTTGGACATGATAAGGTTATTCATGAATCGCTCTGAGCTACCATTTCCTTCAACGGATACGCATAAACAGTGCAGAACTTATTTTGAATAAGGTTCCATAAAAATCTGTTTGACAGACTTCATATTAGATATGAACAGGAAAGAAACCGGGTTTTTCATTCATGATAATTTGGGTATGCTTGGCATAAGTCTGGATGATACCAAACTAGAACCCAAATTGGATAAGTGCCAATTGTAGGTTATCCTAGGGATACCAAAGTATAGTACTTATACAACTCACAAGAGAACAATTTAATTGTTGCTCACCATGTGGTTTTCCTAAGAGGAATACCTATATGCAGTGGTAAGTGGGAGGAAAGTAAAATTCGATGAAAATCAGAGTAATACTGTTCCAGGCTCCGATTCCTTAATGGAACACAAATAGTTCATCAAGGATGAAACTATACCAGTAATCTTCGAATACACAAGAACCGCGTAAGTCGGAGAGAGTCAAAAAATAACCTAGGGTATGGGTTTCTGATCTCACCTCATAAAGATGTTAATCTTATTGAGGAATACTAAATGACTACGTATGAGGAAGTGATACAAGGTATCGACTCCCTATTATGGCAAAGTGCCATGAAGGCCGAAATGGATTCCATGTATATCAACTATGTTTAGACACTAGTTGTTGTACCGCAAGGCATTTTGCCTATTGGTACTATATAAGTCTTCAAGGAAGACATACATGGAAGGCAACATACCAACGTACAAAGCTAGGCTTGTAGCGAAAAGGTATCGTTATCAACATTGTGTCGCTTACGACGAAACCTTTTACATGTTGCCACGCTATATCCATTTAGATAATGCTTGCTAATACTACATCTTTCATTTATGAAATATGATAGCTGAACGGGAAAATCGATTTCCTGAAAAGGAAACCTTTTGGAGGATATTTACAACATCTTGTCGGTTTTATCGTATCAAAACTAGCAAACAAGGTTTGGAGGTTATTCGATCCATGTTTGGATTGACGCAAGCATTTCTTGGAATTATCGTTTTGATGTAATCATAATGGTTTATGATTTAATTCAAAACGAAAATGATTCTTATGTATATAAGCAGGTTAGTGGGAGCGCACTGACAGTGGCTGTCCTATAAATAATGATAATATATGTCATTTCTTGGAAATGAAATTCCCATAATACAATCGGTGAAAGCTTGGCTTTCGAGAAAATTCTCCATGGAATTCTTGGGAGAAACAACCTTTATTCTAGGAATAAAGATCTACTGGGATAGATTTAAAGTTGTTAAAAGTCTCCGAGAACTCGTACATTGAAATAAATGTATGTGACCTGGTGACTCATACGGTTTGAGCCTATGGATTCACAATCAGGCCAATCCAAGTGATAATCATTGGATTGATGTTAAGAACATCCTTTAGTATCTTAGAGGAACTAAGGATGCTGTCTTAAACCTATGGAGATGGAGAACTTGAAGTGACTGGGATCACTGTAGCAAGTTTCCTAACCGATAAAAGCGACTATAAGTAGAATAAACGGTACTATAAAGTTTGAATAATGGTACAGTGGGCTGGAAATCTTCCAAGCAAGATATTGTTACCGAATGAACAACAAATGTGGGTTATTGCTGTAGCTGAGGCAGCAATAGAAGCCATTTAGGTCGATAATAAATCTAATTAGATTAGATATAGTTCTGTTAGCAGCTGAGCTAGGCTACATCACAGGCTAAAGAATTAATGGTCTCATCAACGATCCAGATATATACTTCGATATTCATCTGATTTGTTCGGATCATACATCGTGGCGATGTGATGATCAAATAAATTGCATAAGATGATAATCATGCAAATCCGCTGACGAAAGTCTTTTCTCAGTAATTTGAGCGAACTGTACATAGTTCGGGTGTATGACACCCGAGTGATTGGCTATAGGCCAAGTGGTAGATTGTTGGACAGTTATGACCCATAGCGTCACTATTTGTACAGATCATGGTGTTGTTGTACAAATTAACTATGTGACAAAGGAGATTGCTCTCTTATCATTTGTGATTAGATCACCTAGATATATAAATGATATGAGGTCCTTATGATTTGTTCCTGGATTGAGATGATATGAGACAGTATCAATCCATGAAGGATAAATCATTAAATATCCCTAGTCAGAGTATTATCGAGATTGGACATCGATAATGCATAAAAGACTAATATTACACTTATGCGTGTTGTGAGGGCATAACAGCATAGTTCTCATATATTTGCGTATAGGATACTCATGCAAGTGTAGTAGGAGGTTGTGTTTTACCGATGGTACGGGAAAAAGCTGCGCTCTGGATAGACCCCTCGGAATTCCATTGGTAGTATGACTATGTGTCTATGGAAGTCCGAAATCAGGGTAGGTGTATTTGGTCTTAACCTGAGACTTGCACCGCTAATACTTGCGACAATCAATATGCTTTGGTTTTAGGTCGTCCAGGGCTTTAACAGGTTCTGTGTACGCCTATGCTGGGTATATTGAGAATCTATTGTGTTGGGTGTGATGTCAAGACGAAAGTATCACTCCAGTCATATGGAGATGATGGTCGCACAAGGATACAGAACTGGTTCTCTAAGGGTTGCAACCATCGGGATAATATGACTTGGTCATGATTATCCGATAATAAAGAGACTAGTTGCTAGTGATCCGATATATGCTTCGTACAGGGCAGACACTGTACCAGCCTCAGGCCTTGCATGTGATCATCCGATAATGGATTGAAATATGCAATGCTACGTATACTACGCCTGATATAGATCACTATATTCTTGTAAGGATATTTCTGGAGAATTGGGTAGGCATAGCGCTTTGCGAAGAATTTTTGTTGATTTATGAGCGCATTCGCATTTCGAATTCGAGTGCGGCACGCAAGTCACATCAATCGTCAAATCGCTAGTCGTATCTAGCGTCACATCATTCGTCAATCAAGTGATAGATGTCTTTCACTTTGAGTGATTGACACCAGTCACTATTCATTGATTTATGGGAATTGATGTTGGTAGTTGGCAAGCTTTAATGCTTGACTTTTGGAAAGAGAAAATTGGTAATTAATTTTGGAAATTGAATTTCTGTATTAGATACACAAACCTACCACTCAACCAAGAACATTCACTCTTCTTTCCTCTCTCCATCTTCACGCCCAAGGGGCTGCCTCATCTTCATCTGTTTTTCTGTCACAAAACCGAAACTCAAGGAAAAGCCATGGTGATTTTATGGCAATATTACCAAGAGCTAGCACTCAAAAGAGGACATATAAAGGTGATAGGGAACCGCACATGTGAGCATGGAATTTCATCATAAGCTTGGAGCTTGCATGGAGGACCAAAGCCGAATTGGAGGACACGAAAATCTGCAGTTGCCGCGACCACCAAGGAGGGCAGAAAAGAATTTTTGTTGTCCACCGCATCGCTCAACCGCTCGATGTAAGTATTCCGCAACTTCATTTGATTGTATTCGCACATGTTTTATGCTTAATAATCGATCCTTGGGACCGTAGAAACTCCAACACCAAGAACAAGAAAACATATTTTTTAGCTAAAGGAAATAAATATTACCTCACAAATCTTCAAAAATCCTTAAGTTTTTTCTTGGTTTTAATCACTTTCTATCTTGTCTCTCAAAAATGAACTTTGGAAGCTCTAAAAATAGAGTAAATTTGGTTGCGCCTTCCACCAAGAATAAAGAGAACAATTTCACTTTTGTATTTTTGGTAGTGGTGTTAGTTTGAGGGCATTTTGGTCAATTAAATATCTTTTTAATCATATTAAAAAAATACTTGGTAATAAAGCCAACACCTGGCTTAATAAAAAAATATATATATTACATTAATATATATTAGACAACAAATAAACATGTTACACTGGTAAAGTAAAAAGTAAATTGTCTAATTCATTAATTAGAAAAATTATTTATTTACTTTTAACATGTCATGCCATCATTTATTAATAAATATGTATCTAATATAATTATGTTTTAAATAAAAATACACATTAGAATGACCAAAATGTTTCTGGCATGTGAAAACTCATTTACCGATTAAACGATTCGAATTAACTAATTTAATCTGATAAAATATTATGAATAATCAGTATTATTCATAACGCGTTGTCCAAGTGCTCAAGGAGTACAACTCATATTGTGGGACTCTGTAAGTTCAGGTATATCCGTCACGAAATCTAATTTCGTGTCAATAATTTACCCACTCGTAAATTATGACGACCACCGATAATCTCGCTGAACTATGGAAGTCGAGATCATCACATATGTATAATCCCTCCGTCACAGGATATCCATATTATACCATGGATATAGATGAGAACGTCAAATCCCTGAGGTATAATATAGTCGAATTATAAATTTACGATCTCAAAATAGCACTCGGAACTTGCTTCCATAATATACCATGCCCATGGATTTACTAGATCGTAAACACGTGCATGATACTTATGCCCTATAGACAGGACTGAGTATTCTATCTTGATATACACTGGATATCATGAGCATCAGTCAACACCCTACGAACAGGCGGAGGTCTGACTTAAAAAGATCGGTGACATGACTGTCATCAAAGTGTGGAGGATAACGCATATATCCACCGTAGTATTTCAAGTCTAATGACCACTATGCTACTTAACTCGAGAAGATTCCTATTGAAGTTGGTGTACCATATATTAGGAAATCTTCGATGAGTCGTTAAGTGTTTATTGAATAAACATCTACATGTCTATACGAGTCTCCAAAGACTCATGGTTCATTGGGATAAACCATCGGACCAAGTCTCGATATATGACATGTTCTGATCTTAGCGGATTTTACTAACCGACCAGTGTCAGTAAATATTAACCAGAAACTTTATTTGTGAATAAACGACTTATAGTGTCGCTTCCCAATATCAATAACAACCTACATTGTAACTGCGTACTACGTTATAAATTCTCGGGTCTTAGTCCAATATATATATCACTAAACCAGATTTAGTTTCAATCTAATCAAATTAGATCGAATATATATATCTATATAATAAAGGAGAATGGTGTTAGAGGAAAGAGAGTGTATCCAACGGCTCTCTTTATGTGGCTTAATTGACGGCCCAAATCATTTCATTGGTAATTTGAGGAAAGATAGTGAATTGATTGATGGAAAGGGTAAAAAATTTTCAAATTTTCAAATTAAAAAATAGAAATTTAAAATAAAATCATTTAATTAAAAAATAAAATCATTTAATTCTGTAACACCGTGCCGTAGGCACGGGCAAATACTGTAACACTGTGCCGTAGGCACTGCCAAATACTGTAACACCGTGCCGTAGGCATGGACATCATTTAATTAAAAAATAAAATCATTTAATTCTGTAACACCGTGCCGTAGGCACGAGCAAATACTGTAACACCGTGCCGTAGGCACGGGCCAAATACTATAACACCGTGCCGTAGGCACGGGCAAAAACTAGTATATATATATAAGAGACATGAGGTGCTACCACTACAAGAATTATGGCTTTTAGCGTCCAAATATTTAGCGTCGAAACAATATGCGACGCTAAAAGTTAGTTTTAGCGTCGAATATTCGTTTCGACGCTATATGTCATGTTTTTAGCGACGGAATAAAAATTCGACGCAGAATATTAATTTTTTAGCGTCGAAATATAGTTTCGACGCTAAAAACAGACCTTTAGCGTATTATTCGACGCTGAATAATTATATTATTGTAATAATTTTTGGTGCCAAAAATTGCACTATTAGCGTCGAAACACGGAGTCGACGCCAAAACTAACTTTTAGCGTCGAACATATATCGTCGCTAAAGGTGTATGAAGTTTCCACCGACAAATCCTTGACTCTTTCGCGTCTAATATATTCGACGCTAAAAAGGAAACAATTAGAGTCGAATGTGAATAATCGACGCAAAAAAATAATACTTTTAGCGTCGAATATTTGTTCGACGCTAAAGAGTTATGAAGCTTCCACCGACAGTCCTTGATTCTTTCGCGTCTAAATTTAATTCGACGCTATATGTTTGATATTTAGCGTCGACAAAACGGTGTCGACGCTAAAAACGTATATAATTAGCGTCGATTGTGAATATTCGACGCCACAAATAATACTTTTAGCGTCGAATATTTGTTCGACGCTAAAGAGTTATGAAGCTTCGAACCGACAGAACTTGATTCTTTCGCGTCTAAATTTAATCCGACGCTAATGTTTTTATTTAGCGTCGAAAAAAACGTTTTGCGACGCTAAAAATGGAACATGTAGCGTCGAAAAGGTTGTTTCGACGCTAAAAACGGAAACAATTGGCGTCGAAAATACTAAATGCGACGCTAAAGATAGATTAAAAAACAGAAGGTCGACACCCCTTCTCCCCCCTCTGTTTTTTCTTCATTTCTTCGTAAAAATCCTCTGAAATCTGAAAATTTCTCCTCTACAGCCTCACATCTCTCCTAAAAATTTTCAATAAAATTGTAATCAATTTCCAAAAAGGTAAATCTTCTTTCATATTTCTTTATTATTTTCAATTTTTATGATTATATATGTTGTTTATATGCTGTTTGTTAGTGATTTATGATTCATATATGTAGAGTAAGTATATTAATTAACAAAATAGAATTTTTCTGTAAACTATTTAATTAATTTATCAACCAAATATATATATAATATATATTATATATATGCTTATATTAAGTATTACTGAATTAGTAATGTTGATTCCAATGTAAAATGATATCTAATAATTATATTATTATATTTAGGTATTCTGCTGAAATGGATAGAAATTGGATGAGCTCTCTGGATAGATTGAGTGTTGAATATCGTAATGGAGTGTCTGAGTTTATGGAAGTCGCAAAACAACACATTGATGCAGAAGGTCGTGTTCGTTGTCCATGTGCAAATTGTTTGAATAGGAAAAGGAAGCGGTTAGATGAAGTTCATAATCATTTATACATGCCAGGAATATCACCCACTTACCGTACGTGGATTTATCACGGTGAGCAGTATCATTCTCAGTCACGGTTTTTTGATGTCGGCGAAGGGAGCAGTAGTTACAATCAACCTGCAAACGATGATATCGCCGATATTTTGCATGACTTACAAGGTCCACAACTTGGTCATAGTGTTAGTGGCGACATGCCAGTGTTAAGTGGAAATGATCAAAATTTATTTAGTGAACTACTTGATGAGGCAAAAAAAATTCCATTCGAAGGTGCTGGAATGTCGATCTTGAATTTCGTTGTGAAATATTACACATTAAAGTGATCAACAGAATGACCAACAAAAGTATCGATATGATGTTAGAGTTACTGGCCCAAATGTTACCGGTTGGAAGCGAATTGCCTAAGTCGTACTACGAGGCAAAGAAAATGTTGCGTGATCTGGGAATGGGGTATGAATCCATTCATGCTTGTAAGTTTGATTGTGTATTATTTCGTGCCGAGTATGAATCACTTGAACATTGTCCGATATGTGTGAAAGTCGGTACAAAGTCCGTGGTATGGGGAAGAAAGTGCCTCAAAAGATATTGCGATATTTCCCTTTAACGCCCAGGCTGCAGAGATTGTTCATGTCACGACACACAGCGACTGATATGATGTGGCATCATGAAAAGAGGATCGGTGCGGAGGGCATACTTAGACATCCTGCGGACGGAACCGAATGGAAGGAATTTGATGACATGTACCCCCGTTTCGCTGAGGACCCCCGTAATGTCAGGTTAGGTCTTGCCTCTGATGGTTTTAACCCATTTGGGAATATGTACAACTCTTATAGCATCTGGCCCGTTATTGTCATTCCATATAACTTACCTCCATGGAAATGTATGAAGGATCCGTTTGTTTATGTCATTGCTTATCCCTGGTCCACGTTCACCTGGTAAAGATATAAATATTTACTTGAGACCATTGATCGAGGAGTTACAAACATTATGGAATGTGGGTGTGCATACCTATGATGCAGCTTCAGAGCAGTATTTTCAGATGCATGCCGCATTATTATGGACCATTAATGATTTTCCAGCCTATGGTTCATTATCTGGATGGAGCACTAAGGGATACATGGCATGTCCAGTTTGTGCGGATCATACACCTTCGCAACGATTACGGAATAAAATCGGATACACGGGGCACAGGAGATTTCTTGAGTCGAGTCATCCTTGGCGGAGGAGTAAATTATTTAACGGGCAACATGAACCTCAGAGTAAGCCCAGTCGATTGTCTGCATTTGACATACTTTGCCAACATCAACAGCTCAAAGACAGCACACCAGGTAAACATCCTAATAATAGAGATATAAAAATCGAAAACGGTTACCTGAAGAGTTGAATTGGACAGGAAAAAGTATTTTCTTTGAGTTAGAATATTGGGGGACTCTGAGTTTGCGACATAATTTGGATGTAATGCATATAGAGAAAAATATTTGTGAGAGTTTAGTGGGTACACTATTCAATATTCCGGGTAAGACAAAAGACACTGTAAATGCTAGATTGGACCTACAAGATCTTAGAATTCGCAGTGAATTGCATTTACAAGACTCCTCTCGAGGTTTTATTAAGCCTCCTGCTAGTTATGTGCTCAATCAATCGGAGAAAAATCATTCTGTGATTGGCTGAAAATGGTTAAATTCCCTGATAATTATGCATCCAATATTGGGCGTTGGGTCAGAGATGATACAATAACGGGATTAAAGAGTCACGATTGTCATGTGCTGCTCGAGATTCTCCTTCCTGTTGGCATTCGACCTTATCTCCCCCCGAATGTATGCGACGCCGTACTTGATCTATGTGGCTTCTTTAAACAATTGTGTCAGAGGACATTAAGCACATCTGTTATTGACGACCTTGAGCGAGGAATCGTGATAATCCTATGCAAGCTAGAGCGAATTTTGCCACCCGCTTTCTTTGATGTCATGGTACATCTGGCTGTGCATTTACCGGATGAAGCTAGAAAGGGAGGTCCTGTCCATTACAGATGGATGTATCCCATTGAGAGGTACTATATATATATATATATATATACAGTTTTATATAAGAAAATTTGTAACCGTTTTTTTTTGCATATAATTTAGTGTTAATGCAAACTTGTTGTCATATCTGCAGAGCTTTGGGAGATTACAAACAATATGTCAAAAACAAGGCACGACCTGAAGGTTCAATAGCTGAAGCTGTTATAATAAATGAAGCAATAACATTTTGTTCGATGTACATGCAGAATATTGAAACTCATTTCAATCGTCGGCCACGAAACTATGATGGAGATGCAAGTAATAGCCAAGAGATCACAGTGTTCCGTCAAAATTACAGACCATTTGGGGCAGTAGGTGTCAAATTACTAACCCGTCAGGAAGTTCAACGTGCGCATTGGTTTATATTGAGTAATTGTGATGAAGTGCAACCGTATTTAACGTAAGTTCTTCTGGTGCATCATTACTGAATTTTTTCCATACATTAACCGTGATAATTTATTGTAGGCAACATCTAACAATGCTACAAATTGCTGTGACCATAATGTTGATGAAACCCACAAAAAAGAATTTCCTAAATGGTTTGAGACAACTGTAAGTTATAATATTTTATATTTATTTTGATCCTAACATTAGACATTTCAGTTTGTTATATTAACACATATATTTCATTGTCAGATTATTAATCAAGTGGAAAATGGTCAATTGGACTCGCAATCCTCGTTGGTTTCTTTGGCTTATGGGCCTCAAATGCAGGCGTATGAGTACAGTGGATGTATTGTCAACGGAGTTAGATTTCATACCGAACAGCGAGATGTTAATCATGTGACTCAAAATTCTGGAATTGTAGTCCAAGGAGAACACGGCTCAGATGTAATTGACTTCTACGGCGTATTGCAATCGGTCATTGAGTTCGTATATCGACCCAGACGACATACTGTGCTATTCCAATGTAAGTGGTTTGACACTAATGCCAGAAAGAGGAGAATTCAAGTTAGTAATCATCTCACGTCAATTAATGTTCAACGTTGTTGGTACAAGAATGATCCATACATTTTTTGTACGCAAGCACGTTCAGTGATATATATACCTGATCCTAAGTTAGGAACTGGATGGATGGTGGTAGAAAAGTTACAACATAGGGCCATTTGGGACACGCAGGAGAAAGATAGAGTTGACATATCAGATGAAACACAAGAAGTCTCCGGCAATTTTGAAGTTCCTGAACAGATATTTGTTGGACCAACTGTCAACGTTCCTGAAAATATAACATTAACTCGATCTAGTACAGACGTTGAGCTAATTCCTCATTCTGAAGTGAGCGTTGGTAAGTAGCAAGTGAAGAACAATTTGACACTGAAGATGACTTCGATTCCAGTCACGAATCCTCAAATACCGACGATAATAGTGATTAATTATGAAGTTACAGTATTTTGTGATGGATGAATAATTTTATGGATTAATGTATGGTTGTTGATTTTAATTACTCTTTAGATATTGTTGAAATATTAACGTAATGATTAATAGTATAACTATGTTATGAATGAGTTATTTGCTTCTGAGCCGAGGAAGGACATTTAGCGTCGAAGTAATCGACGCTAAATGTCAATTACTTCGACGCTAATGGTTAGGCGGGTTATTGAAAAATTTGGGTTTTTTTCGGGAAATTTAATTTTTATGTAGCGTCGAAATACTATATTCGACGCTATATGTCTTACATTTAGCGTCGACATACAATTTGCGACGCTATATATCTTTAATTTAGCGTCGAATATAATATTTCGACGCTATATGTCTCTACTTTAGCGTCGAATATAGTATGTCGACGCTAATTAAAAATAAATTTCCCGGAAAAAAAACCTAATTTTTCAATAACCCGCCTAACAATAGCGTCGATATACAATTTGCGACGCTATATCTTTAATTTAGCGTCGAATACAATATTTTGACGCTATATGTCTCTACTTTAGCGTCGAATGTAGTATGTCGACGCTAATTAAAAATTAAATTTCCCGGAAAAAAAACCTAATTTTTCAATAACCCGCCTAACAAATAGCGTCGACTACTGCGACGCTAAAAGTCAATTATTTCGACGCTAAATGTCTTTTAAATCCCTAAAACCAGTGCCTCCTTCTTCCTCGGCTCAGAAGCAAAAACTCATTTCTCATTCTCCAACAGTGACGAACGAAGGAAATCAACAGGTAAGTCTCCTTTGTTGATTTAAAATTGTTTATGAGGATGAATTTGATGAATTTGAGGATGAGTTTGATGATATTATTGATGAAATTGATGATGAATTATTTTTTGATGAAATTGATGATGATGATGATGATGATCAAAGATGATGAGGATTCTGGGCAAGAACAGCAGCAATTGCTGCTGTTCGTCTTCAAAATCATCATCATCTTTGGTTAATATTTATATAATGTTAAGTTTGAATTTGTGCCCTCTTTGGTTAATTATAACTGTTTGATACGGACCAATTCCAGTGAGCTCACGTTCGTGTTGCGTTCTCAAACGCGTTCGAACGGACCAATTCCAGTGAGCTCACGTTCGTATGGCGTTCTCGAACGCGTTCGAACGGACCAATTCCAGTGAGTTCACGTTCGTATGTCGTTCTTTAATATGTTCGAACACCCATTTTACGTTCGAACGCGTTAAAGAACGACATACGAACGTGAGCTCACTGGAATTGGTCCGTTCGAACGCGTTCGAGAACGCCATACGAACGTGAGCTCACTGGAATTGGTCCGTTCGAACGCGTTTGAGAACGCAACACGAACGTGAGCTCACTGGAATTGGTCCGTTCGAACGCGTTCGTGAACGCCATACGAACGTGTGCATGAGAAGTCGGTGTGATTGTCTGCTTCGTGGTTGGTTATATGTATCCCATTGAGTGTGTGACTGTGTATCCCTAAAACGTGTATGATGGAACTCGTAGATTATATGGATAATGAATGCATATGTGAAATGAATGAATTTGAAAACGAAAGTGAGCATTCGATGTTATAAGCGCTTTTGTTAAGTTGTATTGACTTGTATGGATATGTATGTATATGTATAAGAATTTTGGAATTTGATGACGCTAATGCGACGGGTTTTGCAGATGGCACCGGGCAATCGCAAACGGGCTACCGCGACTCCATCTACATCAGCAAGGGCAACTGGCCCTGGTGATTTCTCTGCTAGCACAGGTGAGTCCAGTACAGTGAAGGGTCGAGGACGCACCCGTGGCCTGGGGTTGGCTAAGTACGTTAAGGCTCACGGTCGTATCCGGATAGAGATATCAGATGATGGACACACTCAAGTCGGACAACATAATTCAGCGTTTAATACAGCCATAGGAGCTACAGCTCGATATGAAGCTCCCCAAAGCTACGTATCTTGGAGAAAGATACCGTGGGAGACGAAACTGAACCAGCTATTCCCTTCGCTACTTGTAAGTTTTCGATATTGTTTGTTATTTAACATTTTTATTTTTACTTATTTTTACTCGAATTTTCATGTAGGAATGGTTCGACTTCGATCTGACCCAAGTGAATGTCCAACAATATATTGACTACCACATGGGGAAAAGTTATAAAGATTATAGAACAAAAGTCTTGAAACCAATATTCGACGAACATGGACCTTCAAATGCTCCACAACACAAACCTGATTTTATAGAGGAACAAGACTGGACATTTTTATGTGAGCTTTGGTCGAGCAAAAAAACGAGGGTAAATTTTGAAATAAACGGAAATTTATAATTGTCTTTGTTTTCGGTACTTACAGTGTTCGTGAATACAGGATAAATGTCACGCAAATGCAAGGAAAATCGAAGTCACTTGCGTTTTAACCACCGTGGAGGTTCGAAGCCATTTATCCAACATCGTGCCGAACATTCTGAGGTAAATATATCCTAACGTAAAATTTAACAGTTAATTGTTTTTACTATCTTGGAATAATATTGAATTTATTTTATGTTTATAACAGAGTAGCACATGTGAGGTGCAATCATTTCCAGATTTTTTCCGTGTGACGCATTACAATGACAAGAATAAATGGATAAATGAAGAAGCGAACGCTGCTATGTAAGTTTCAGTTTTTAAAATAAAATAATTAATATTATATATGTTAAATTTTTTTCTCAAATTCTAATATTAACTTATTTTTTGAAACAGAACGAAATGATGGAACTCCAACATCAAACTCAGGAGACAGGGACCGACCCCATACCAGATGAGCAGCTGTCGCAATTGGTTTTCAAGAATCAGACAGCTTACAACGTTGGTCTTGGCACTCGTAAGAAGCCAACGTCATCTGCACGCAATAGTGGTAATTCGGGCAATGTCTCTCTTCGAGACGAGTTAGTCACCACCAAAGACGACCTAGCCAGCACCCGAGACGAGCTGCAACAGACTAAGGAGAAGCTACAACAGGTCACGGTGGACCACGAGAAGAAGATGGTGGACCACGAGAAGAAGATGGAGCAGTTGGAACAGCAACTGATGGCTTTCCGTCAGATGTTCGAGGCCTCAATGAGTCATGGTGCATCGGGCTCGAGCGTCCCCCCATCACAGTAGCAATTAATTTTATATTTAGTTTTGTATAAACATTTTGAACAAATATATTTAATATAATATTTCTTTTTTCTAAAACAAATTTCAATATAATATTTCGTCATTAATTACATTTTTTTTCAACTAAATTAAATATTTTAGACCAAAAAATAAGTAAATTACTAATTTTTAGAAAAATAAATTATTTACTTTTAGCGTCGAATATTTCGACGCTAATAGTATACAAAATGGCCGCTGTAAGCGTACATATATTTCTTTTTAAATATATGTTAGCGTCGACTAGTTAAAAGTGACTTTAGCGTCGACATATTTCGACGCTAATAGTAACAAACATGGTCGCTATAAGCTTACATATAATACTTTTTAAATATACTTTAGCGTCGACATTTTTCGACGCTAAAAGTTTGAATTTTTGCGTCGATATATTTCGTCGCTAATAGTAAAAAACATGGTCGCTATAAGCTTACATATAATACTTTTTTAATATACTTTAGCGTCGACACCTTGCGACGCTAAAAGTTTAAATTTTTGCGTCGATATATTTCGTCGCCAAATATACAATTAGCGTCGAAAATTTACTTTTAGCGTCGAAATAAATTGGACGCAGAATACTGTTTTTTAGCGTCGCAGTTAATTATTTCGACGCTAAAAGTGGTTTTCGTCGACATTTTATCGTCCATTGTTGGCGTCTAATTTTTTCGACGCTAAATATCATTTGCGTCGAAATAGTAAGTTATGGCGTCGAAACAATTCGACGCTAAATGGTCTAATTCTTGTAGTGTACCAAATATTATGTAATATTATGAAAATAAATTTTTCGTATTTATGAACCTGTCATAAATGAGATCCGGATTGGCGTTCCGAGCACCAACCCTAACAGTCTTATCATTATTTGTCATAAACAATTAGCCCCTGCATCAACTAGACGTTAAAATTGCATTTCATAGCCCGCAGGCTATATTGTTCTATTCCGCGCCAATGGAATAATTTACATTTTATTATATGTTGATGATATTTTTGTTACCACTAATAGTAATACATTTTTTGAAGGTTTTATTTCATCTTTGCATAAGGAATTTGCCACTAACGACTTGGGTCCACTCAGCTACTTTCTTGCCCTAAAAGTTCATTGTACATCGGAAAAGCTTTTCCTCACTCAAGTCAAATATGCACGTGAAATTCTTCAGCATACTGATCTTGAGGATTGCAAACCGATCTCTACTCCTATAGAGGTCTCTCAAAACATCACAACTGTAGGTCCCCCAGTTCAAGATCCTAGACTGTATCTTTCCTTAGTAGGTGCACTGCAATACCTTACTATCACCAGGCGAGACATCTCCCACGCTGTGAACTTGTTCTGTCGAATATGCAGCCACCAACAGCCCATCATTATCAAGCAGTGAAATGAATACTTCGATACATTAAGGTTTCTCTTATGTATGTGTTGAAAACCAAAAATTGCAATAATCACCTTATCGGCCTAGCAGTCAAATCATTTAATCGGCCTAATAACTTAATCGCCCAATGGGCGAGGCAACCAAATTGCTCAATCGGCAAAGTGGCCAAATCACCCCCAACCAACCAAAACAATAACCAAACCAAAGAGCAGTTTCACAAACGTTATCTGACAGTTAAAGGATGTGATGCATGTTCCTATTAGTTATCATAAGTAGCACAATAACCTGGAGCACAATCTAGTAGTTACTTCGACTTGGAGGCCCTACTGCAACAGTTGTTACAAGTAGCAGACGAAGGAACGAGGAATTACAGAACATGCCACATGACCCAGCAGTTACTAAAGGCTAAGGGCACGACATGAGCAATGGTCATATCTGGCATAAGAGGAAGTAATGAGTTGCAAAACATTTGATTCAACCGCTCAAACAGTTCCCAGGCAGTTATTCGAGCCACTATATAAGCCTAAAGTCAAATCTAAAGAAGGACAACAGACAAACAAAAGACTCTTATGAGCAAAGTAATTTTTTCTTTATCCAGATTAATCAACTAGTGTTGTGTGCCTGCTCCATTTGGAGGCATTCCTCAATAAAATCAGTTATCCTTTTAGGGACTTTATTACAAGAGGTTTGAACCTTACACAGTCTTTTTTTATTGTTCAATAATATTTGGCGACCACAATGGACGAATTTGGTGAAAGGGAATTAAGATACCTCTGAAAAAGAATACTCAAACTGGATCAAGTACAGAGGAAGTGGGATTGGATTAAGCCAACCAAAACCATGTTCCTACTGGAATGGAACATTTTGAGGGCTTGGCAAAAGGAAGTCGGTATGGGACCATGAAAGAGTTGAATCCAAATGCGATGCGGTCTTTGCTTGGCGATTTCACTCAAGATGTGTTTGAACAGGTTAGACATCAGAAAAATTATAATATGGATAAATTCATTTCAACCAACACCTTGCATTATGAAAACATATCCAAACAGTGAGTGCGTTAAATGACCTAATGTCCAGATGTATGGGAATGTGGGTCTCTCCCCAAGAAGGCCTTATTCCACATATCGTGTTACTTATGAGGGGTAACAATGACCAAAACAAGATCAGCCAATTGTGCGATCCCTGATTGAGTGTCAGAAAACTGGACTAAGTAATGACATGTCGTCAGCATCTATCATTGGGGCACCCCGTGGAGGGACACCTCTTGTTGGTAATGGCCGAAGTTTATGGCCAAATGGCAGGAGTCTGCTAGTTAATGTGGTCCAGCAGGGAAGAGTAATGCCCTAAGGCCCGTAGAGGCATGGTCAATACAAAGGTATGGTCATTTATGAGCCCCAACCACGAACCAAAGTGCCATTCGATGGCAACACTATGTTAAGAGAGAAAATGATCAAGATTCTCCAGAACTATTTTGGTTTCAGTGTAAAGCTGATACGAACTAGATATAAAAATCCATATCCCGATTGGATTGATATGGCTTACCCATGGCCAAGAATTATAAAATACCTAAATTTTCCTTCTTCATGAGATCTAGTGAGATTTCAACTGTTGAATACATAGATAGGTTCACTCTCTCGTGTGGTGAGGTGAATGATTTTCATAAGTTAAGTTTGTTCCATAGTTCCTTATCAGGAATGGTTTTCTATTGGTTTATCAATTTACCACTGAACTCGGTTGAAAACTGGAACCAAATGGAACAATTATTTCAAGCTTAGTTTTACAAGACTGAGCCAGAATTTACCTTCATCGAATTGGCCAACTTGAGGCAATTACCGAATGAATGAGTCATAAGTTACTTAAGCGATGTGGAAGCTAATCAAGTCGATTTATGCCTGACCGAGTTAGTCGAAGGGAAGTCTTACGTATATAGAGTTTTGCCCGGACTAGGGACAAGATTTTAAAATAACAACTCAACTCCAAAAAGTAAAAGCGTAGATTGTTCTTGTTTGATGTGACCAAAGAAGATGCTATATTTGACCAATTGTATAAAGACAAGCAAATTAGGTTAAGTGATCAGCATAAATTGTCAAGCCCTGAACAAATTTGGGGTAAAGAAAATTATAAATGACATAATGCAAGGTCTCACTTGACTAAAAATTTTCTTGTATTTAGAAATGTGTTACAAGATACTATTGAGTCATGACGAATTACGTTCGAAAGTAAAGACAAGATGGATGTGGACGAGAACCCATTCCCCAAGTCATGGAAATGAATATGATTAATTCAGAATTAACCAAGATGAGCTTGCCAAGTGTAGGCATTGCATTTTTGCATATCAGCCCGATGATGAGTATCGTATGGAGACACTACCTCTTTAGTTGTGAAAACCGCGGGAAACAGACGTTGGAAGGGTAAAGTTGGAAATTAGCATTTTGTCAGAGTTAACTCGCTTGTTTCACTTCGGGTTCGCTTATTGGACCTCTGTTTTAAAACACACCAAACCCATTAAATCACATCTCACAAATTAAATAATTAAAACATTTAAAACACATCTCACAAATTAAATAATTAAAACATTTAAAATACATGTCACAAATTAAATTAAAACAAATTAAATTAAATTAAATCACATTCACCAATTAAATTGAACTTGAAATTAAATTAAATTAAATTCCTAATTTAAATAAAACACATTCCTAAATTAAATTAAATCACCTTCCTAAATTAAATAAATCATATCCTTAACTAAAAAGAACAAATCAAATCAATTCCCCTAATTAAAAGATTTCCTTATCACATACTAAATTAAAAATATCTCATAATTAATACACAAATTTGATTCCTTCCCCAACAAGGTAAAATTCATCCCATTGCCTATAAAAATAACCCCTCTCCACACATTCAAACCCTGGCTGGCTCATTGTCACGAAATCAACCCAGAAAATCAACCCTAAAATTCACTCGCACCTGACCCTTCACACACGAATTGCACACAAAACCTTCACACAGCAAACGACAAACAACCTGCCACCAAAACCCCTCAACGTAAGCCACGCCCACTGCCAACAGCGACAAACAGCCTTCAACGCCTAAGACTGCCCTTCACAACGTCACAGCACCATCTCCATAACAGCCATAACTTCACGTAATCAACCCTCACGCCACTAACCTGCTTCCCTTCACAACTTCACGCCAACAGACCCTACACTCCACTCAGCTCATACACACAAGACTCACACAAGAAACAGCCCACGTAGCACACACCAACCGACCAAATTTAAGCCACTGAACACACCAGCGACTGCCTCACAACCACGCACGAACTGCACCCTTAAACTGCCGAAAATAATCCCCTTGAACTGCACTATTCTGGCCGCCTATTTCCTCGCCAAAACTACCCTTGAAACTGACCGAATTGCAGCCCACCAACACGCCCTAACTACTCCCTCAAATAGCCCCTAGCACCCAACATAGCAGCCCATTCACCGACAACAAAAAGCCCTTCCCTGACCAACAAACAAATACACTCCACAAAGCAACAAAACCATGCCAACTCACCAGCCCACTCACGCCTAATAAACTCCACAGCAGCCCCCTCAACTTCACAAATCAAATCTGCCCTGACCAGCCCTCAATCAACGCCAAAACCCCCCTCACATTCTGTCCAGTTTCACCGCACACTGCCTCCACATTCTGCCCAGTTTTGCCGCGCTAAACTGCCCAGATTTTTTACCGTATAAACTCCCTCAGACAGTCCAAAAACCGTAGCCCAAACCAGTCCAAATAACCCACAAAACAGTCCCCTAATTACCAAAAATAGTGACAAGAAAATACAACAAAAACAGCAGTGAAACAGAGTGAAAACAGCAGCCCAAACAGCGAAACAGCGAGGAAAAACGTTGGATTAGTGAACCAAAGAAGTTGCGGAACATCAACCCTTCCGACGGCCGCGTAACGCGCTTTCGAGAGACGACAAAAGAGGTTAGACCTGAGGGCACCTTTTTACTTATCTTCTTTCGTTTTATTTTATTTATTTTAAAATATTATTGCATGAGAGTCGTTTGAGGCATGATGTGATTGTTGGATGAGCGGGATGCGTGTTCCCTTTTGTGGTATATCGGATGGAAACCTGGACGTAAATTCCGTAGCCGATTCCGAATGGATGGTATTGCGGTCTGCACTTGGGATACAACGCCACGTACCACTTAAGATACACATATCTCGTCTCATCCAAATTTGTATTTGAGCATGTTGTAGTTTATAGGTCGTTCATTTATTATTTTAAGCATGATTTAATTTAGTTTTGTTATTTAATTTCTAAGCATGATTATGTTATTTTTAAGCATGTTATTTTGATTAGTTTAGGTTTATGTTTGAATAGTGATTCGTTTATTTAATGGTTCAATATGCTCATTGTGTGATATCGTGTTTGCCATTCAAAGACTTACTTTCAAGCATGCAAACTTAGAATAGGATTTATTTAGCGAATGCATGTTAGATCTAAATACCTCTGAGCATGATTGTTAAATAGATTCGGTTAGTTTATTGCATAAATCATATCATCACAAGTGACATAAGTAAGGGACCATTCCGAACCCAACGGTTTGAGGTCTTCCCTTGCGAGGGGTGAGTGCGGCCTTAAATCTTTGTCCCGGTTCACACCGGGTGGCGAATCCATGTTATTTCGTACTCCCAACTAGGCCGTGAGCCTAGAACAGCGTCGCCCAAGTTCTGTGTCCTACAGTCTGGCGACTCCACTGGGGATAGAGAATCGGCCCCGAAATCATGTCTTGTGATGTTTATGATTTGTGCTTTAGTTGACCGTTTCTATAGTGGGTTGAAGGAGTTCAATCAAAGGCATTGTCATAAACCCGCATGAGAACGATAGTTGTATATCCTATAGAAGTTGCCCCTTTATGCTTTTGATAACCACATGCATATTATATCTAATATGTCCCATGCATCTCATGCATACACGCATCATGTTAACCCCGTGTCTTAAAAGCCATCATAGATATCTGTTGGGTTAGAGAAGAAAAAAAAGGTTTTTCAAGAGGAGTTTAGCAAACATGGATAGCGGGGAAAAGGAAATGAGAAACAGAAAACCTTACGGCAAGGATAGAAAGACCATTGGGGGGCTTTTTAGAAAAAAAAAAGAAAAAAAAAAAAGAAGAGAAGAAAAAAAGAAAGAAAAAGAAAAAAAAAGGGTTGTTTAGTCCTTAATAGTTAGACATAAGTCCGATGATGAAATCATTTGCTTTAGGATGAAATCTTAGAAAAGATAAACTATTGATGTGCTTTTATCTGATGCTTTGAATTGTTGATCTATGTTAGACTCGTAAGCACTTGATTATGGTTCTTAGCAGTGAAAACCTGAGTAGTTAGCAAAGTGACTAGTCGAAGAAATTGTAGGTCAGTGAATGACCGTTTGCTTAGATGTCTATCTTGACTTACTTGTGTTATGATGTGTGGTATGGTTGAAAATAAAAGAAAAGTCTCTAAAGAAAAAAATTGAACCACCTATAACCGATAAGCGTGAAGCTACCCATGGGCGAGTATTAGGACCACCATGAGGAGAAATGCTACCTTAAAGGGTAGGTGTATTGAAAAAAGAGAAAGAAAAAAAAAGAAAGAAAAAGAAACGAAAAGAAAAAAAAGAAGTTCAAAAAAAAAAGAAAAAAAGAAAGAGACAAAAGAGAAAGAAAACCATACGACATTGAGCACAGAAAAGGCAACTGCAGGCATAACTGAGACATCTAGGTTGGTTTGACCCATCGATCCCGATTTTTGAAACGAAATCATTGAGTTAGCTTACTTAAGGATCAAGCTGCAAAAGAACCTTTGCACACACACACTTTGAGTCTGGCATAGATCATTTATTCAAAAACTCAGATTTGAGTTGCATTGAGTGTTTTGAATGTTCTCTAGTTTCATTACTGGACATTCCTTGAGGACGATAATATGTATAACTATTGGGATTATTTCGTAGCATGTAATATAGTATGATGATATGGAAGGCCCCACCATATGGTTCATCTTTGACCAAGTGCAAACAGCGGAGAGCAGAAAGCTAAACCAAGACTGGGGGCGACTAGTCTCCCACATCGCGAATCAGGGACATAACAAGATATTAAGTCATAAAACCAGAAAGAAGACTGAGCAATCACCTGGAGAACTGGCGGAAGACCTAACCCAACGAAATAGGAAATTCATTCATACATGCATGCATACACGTAACGTATTTGCATTCTTTTTGTGTTTGTTTCGTTTTGTATTCACATGTTTCAAAGAAGAAAAAGAGAAAGCGGCAAAGACAAGCCAACCAGAATCAGCAACATATGAGTAATAGTTTTGGGGATGAGTCTCAGGGTTGAGGCCCATATCGATATCAGTTTTAGGGCGAGGCCCACGTCAGTATCAGTCTGGGGGTCGAGGCCCATATCAGTGTCTGTATGGGGGCGAGGCCCACATTAGTTTCAGTTTGGGGTCGAGGCTCATATCAGTATTCGTTTGGGGATGAGTCTCGGGGTCGAGGCCCATATCAGTGTCTGTATGGGGGCGAGGCCCACATTAGTTTCAGTTTGGGGTCGAGGCCCATATCAGTATTTGTTTGGGGATGAGTCTCAGGGTTGAGGCCCACATCAGTATCAGTTTGGGGCGATGCCCACATCAGTATCAGTTTTGGGGCAAGGCCCACATCAGTTTCAGTCTGGGGGCGAGGCCCCACATCAGTATCAGTTTGGGGCGAGGCCCACATCAGTATCAACTCAGGGTCGAGGCCCACCTTATCAGCAGTTTGGGGATAAGTCCCAGGGTCGAGGCCCACATCAGCAGAGTCTTGGAATGAATCCGGGAATGAATCCTAGGGTCGAGGCCCATATCAGCAGAGTTTTTGAATGAATCCGGGAATGAATCCCAGGGCCGAGGCCCACGCTGTCAGAGTTTTGGAATGAATCCCAGGGTTGAAGCCCTCATTATCAGCATCAATTTCAGGAATGAATCCTAGAGCCGAGGCCCACATCAGCATAGTTTTGGAATGAATCCGGGAATGAATCCCAGAGTCGAGGCCCACGTCTTCAGAATTTGGAATGAATCCAGAGAATGAACCCCATGGCCGAGGCCCACGTCATCAGAATTTGGAATGAATCCAGGGAATGAATCCCAGGGCCGAGGCCCACGTCGTCAAAATTTGGAATGAATCCAGGGAATGAATCCCAGGGCCGAGGCCCACGTCTTCAGAATTTAGAATGAATCCCAGGGCCGAGGCCCATGTCGTCAGAATTTGGAATGAATCCCAGGGCCGAGGCCCAAATCAGCATCAGTTTAGGGCGAGGCCCACATCAGCATCAGTTTGGGGCGAGGCCCGTATTAGCATCAGTATCAGTCTTGCCGGGTATGGCACTCTGGGGGCGAGGGCCACATCTTTATCAATATCAGTCTTGTCGGGTATGGCATTCTGGGGGTGAGGCCCACATTACATCAGTATCAGTCTTGCCGGGTATGACATTCTGGGGGCGAGGCCCACATTACATCAGTATCAGCATTGCCGGGTATGGCATTCTGGGGGCGAGGCCCACATTACATCAGATCAGTTTAGTCCGGGAATGGACACGCCGAGAATGGCACGCCGGGAATGGCACTCCGAGAATGGAGATATAGTCCGGGAATGGACAAGTCCGGGAATGGACACGCCGAGAATGGCACGCTGGGAATGGAGATATAGTCCGGGAATGGACAGCTCGGGAATGAGCACGCCGAGAATGGCACTCCGGGAATGGAGATCGGATCGGGAATGGACCACAACACGGTGACGGTTCGAGAATGGACCTCATCACACCTCATCACAGTAACACTCCGAAAATGGAGCACGGTTCGGAAATGGACCATCATCACATCAGCGATGCCTCGGAAATGGGGTTTAGCATGCCGAAAATGGCCCTCCGGAAATGGAGCACGGTTCGGAAATGGACCATCATCACATCAGCGATGCCTCGGAAATGGGGTTTAGCATGCCGAAAATGGCACTCCGGAAATAGAGAACGGTTCGGAAATGGACCATCATCATATCAGCGATGCCTCGGAAATGGGGTTTAGCATGCCGAAAATGGCACATCGGAAATGGAGCACGGTTCGGAAATGGACCATCATCACATCAGTGATGCCTCGGAAATAGTGTTTAGCATGCCGGAAATGGCACTCCGGAAATGGAGCATGGTTCGGAAATGGACCATCATCATATCAGCGATGCCTCGAAAATGGGGTTTAGCATGCCGAAAATGGCACTCCGGAAAAGAGAACGGTTCGGAAATGGACCATCATCATATCAGTGATGCCTCGGAAATGGGGTTTAGCATGCCGAAAATGGCACTCCGGAAATGGAGCACGGTTCGGAAATGGACCATCATCATATCAGCGATGCCTCGGAAATGGGGTTTAGCATGCCGAAAATGGCACTCTGAAAATGGAGCATGGTTCGGAAATGGACCATCATCATATCAGCGATGCCTCGGAAATGGGGTTTAGCATGCCGAAAATGGCACTCCGGAAATGGAGCACGGTTCGGAAATGGACCATTATCTCATCACTCGCCGAAAATGGCACTCCGAAAATGGAGCACGGTTCAGAAATGGACCATCATCATATCAGCGACACAATAGGTACGGGGTTAGCACTCAGACTACTGCGACACCCTAGGTACGGGGTTAGCACGCCAGGTACGGCATGTGGACTATTCAGACTATTATGGCTCTCTAGGTACGGAGACGTCACCGCGCGACACCCTAGGTACGGGGTTAGCGCTCAGACATTTTGTGGCTCTCTAGGTACGGAGACGTCACTGCGACACCCTAGGTACGGGGTTAGCATTCAGACATTTGTGGCACTCTAGGTAGGGAGACGTCACTGCGACACCCTAGGTACGGGGTAGCATTCAGACATTTGTGGCACTCTAGGTACGGAGGCGTCACCGCGACACCCTAGGTACGAGGTTAGCACTCAGACATTTGTGGCTCTCTAGGTACAGAGACGTCACCGCGACACCCTAGGTACGGGGTAGCATTCAGACATTTGTGGCACTCTAGGTACGGAGGTGTCACCGCGACACCCTAGGTACGGGGTTAGCACGCCGAGAATGGCACAACTGCGACACCCTAGGTACGGGGTTAGCACGTCGGGAATGGCACAACTGCGACGCCCTAGGTACGGGGTTTAGCACGCCAGGAATGGCACATCATCAAATCTGTTATGAACAAAGCCCACATGGTTCGGGAACAAAGCACAGAGGTCGAGGCACCTCGCCATCACACTCAACACAACGGGAACAAAGACCAGGAAACAAAGCCTACTCTCTACACAGTTCGGGAACAAAGCCCACAAATGGTTCGGGAACAAAGCCTAGGGGTCGAAGCGCCTCGCCATCACATCAGTTCAGTTCGGTAGTGATTCCTAGAGATCGCAGCATCTTGCAGGGATGAACCTCAGGGGTCGCAGCACCTCACCACCAGATCAACTCAGTTCGAAGCAACAGGCAAGTCAAGCGGCAGCTGGCGAGCCAGGTAAGTAAAAATGCATTGCACGTACTTTGATAGGATTGTCATTGTCACACACTGCACAAGTCTCATCAAAGTGGGGTGACTGTAGGCATTGCATTTTTGCATATCAGCCTGATGATGAGTCTCGTATGGAGACACTACCTCTTTAGTTGTGAAAACCGCGGGAAACGGACGTTGAAAGGGTAAAGTTGGAAATTAGCATTTTGTCAGAGTTAACTCGCTTGTTTCGCTTCGGGTTCGCTTGTTGGACCTCTGTTTTAAAACATACCAAACCCATTAAATCACATCTCACAAATTAAATAATTAAAACATTTAAAACACATCTCACAAATTAAATAATTAAAACATTTAAAATACATGTCACAAATTAAATTAAAACAAATTAAATTAAATTAAATCACATTCACCAATTAAATTGAACTTGAAATTAAATTAAATTAAATTCCTAATTTAAATAACACATTCCTAAATTAAATTAAATCACCTTCCTAAATTAAATAAATCATATCCTTAACTAAAAAGAACAAATCAAATCAATTCCCCTAATTAAAAGATTTCCTTATCACATACTAAATTAAAAATATCTCATAATTAACACACAAATTTGATTCATTCCCCAACAAGGTAAAATTCATCCCTTGCCTATAAAAATAACCCCTCTCCACACATTCAAACCCTGGCTGGCTCATTGTCACGAAATCAACCCACGAAATCAACCCTAAAATTCACTCGCACCTGGCCCTTCACACACGAATTGCACACAAAACCTTCACACAGCAAACGACAAACAACCTGCCACCAAAACCCCTCAACGTAAGCCACGCCCACTGCCAACAGCGACAAACAGCCTTCAACGCCTAAGACTGCCCTTCACAACATCACAGCACCATCTCCATAACAGCCATAACTTCACGTAATCAACCCTCACGCCACTAACCTGCTTCCCTTCACAACTTCACGCCAACAGACCCTACACTCCACTCAGCTTATACACACAAGACTCACACAAGAAACAGCCCACGTAGCACACACCAACCGACCAAATTTAAGCCACTGAACACACCAGCGACTGCCTCACAACCACGCACGAGCTGCACCCTTAAACTGCCGAAAATATGGGATATACTTATATGCCATGCAGTTGCAATTCGCATGTTTGTTATTTTTTTATGTTATATATATATATATATAATGTCTTATATTGTGATTTAAGTACGTGTGCGTTTACAAGTTAGGATAAAAGCTGTAAGCTCATGGGCTATGTTTTGAACTTTATATTATATTTTAAATTATGAGTTCAAGATTACGATCTTGGCTTAAGTATTTTATCCGTGCTTTAACTTGTCTCTCAATTGATGTTATGCATAATATGTTCATAAGTTATGTTTGTAGTTTGTATAGGCATGTGAATAAGTATTATGGTGTCAAGATATCTCGAGATATAAGAAGCTCTATGATTTTGATAGTCTGAATCGTGAAATATTTTGAAATATGTTTTGATAACTTGGTATTTGATTTCTTGTTTTCAAAGTTACGATTTTGTTTACAAAGGATAAATAAATTATTTCCGCCACGGTGTTTGATGATTCATGTTTTAGACCCTCCGTGGTGATCGGTTATGTTTCGTTCCGGGTTGGCCGCCGGGGCGCTCGTTATGTGTCCAGACCATCGAAAAATGGCTGGCCCGCTACCCTGTCGACATGGTCCATACACTGTTAGGTCTTTGCGCGCGATCGAGCAGTGGACAATCGGTATGTATTTTGAAAATCATGCATCAAAAATTTATTTTTGACTGACACATTTATGTTTTGGGAGGAGATGATTTCAAAAGAATTGCATATCGATTTAATACATTTTGATATTACTTTTAATACTATACGATAAGATGTTTTTTTTAATTTTCATCTCAGCGGTCTTTTTATGTTTTTCTTGGTGTGGTTCCACTGAGATGATCGGTTATTGTTATGTTTCCGCCCCGACGATCGGTGTATGCATTTATGTTTTTCATAACTCATCATATGTTTCTGCCGGGGTGATCGTTAGGGTCTAAGCCATCAGAAATGGTATGACCTAACCCTCTGTCGGCAGGGGATCGGTACGTTCATTGTCCGATCTGTGCGCGCGATTCGGGCATTGGGCGATCGTTTATATTTCGTCTAGTGAGTTATGCTGGATGATCGGTATGGTTTTACGAAAATGGATTTTGAAACTAATTTTTTTTACAAAGGATTTCTTAAATGCATTTTCAATTGGTTTCGATAAATTTCAGACTACCAACATCACAAGAGCTCACAGGGTTATATATATTATGTCTAGCTGTGTCTAGCTGTGTCTATAGTCGATATAAAAGGATGTGTTAATTATAAGAATATATATAGGTCTAGATCTTATAGGTATAGTGATGTTTGTGTAGGTTATGAATTATGCGTATAGATCATATATTCTAGTAATCATTTGAGATGTATATAGTTGATATTAGTGCATGATAACATTACTATGTTTACATGTATTTATGAATGACTGTATGAATTGTATAATTTCATAGAAGTAACCTTTCGTGAATATTAGAGTGTGATAATATGATCTAGTTACACGCATACATGATTGATAATAGTGAAATGAATGTTTGAAAGATAGAATAATTTATAAATTCGATTTGATGATATTTCAATGAAATAAAAGAGAAATAACTATAATAAATGCCCGAACTTGATTAACAAGAGTGAGTAGGTAAGTCTTGGAATATAGCGAAAACGTGATGAGGCTTGACGTATTGGATAAGGACGTAGAGATTTATTGCTTATATTTTGCATGTTAAAATGGAGACAGGAAATAGGATTTTAACAAAAGCATGAACATTTAGAAAGTTAGTAGCAAGTAATAAGTAAATAAAATGGATGGAAGTTATAGGGTTAACTCAGACTTTGTAAATATTTGTATAGTCACATAGACAGCCTAGGTTAATACAGAAACAAGATTCAGACTTTGTGTGTGTAGAACGCGTCAAGTAATGAGCATAGTTACTTACTGAGTCATATGACTCACAACCCAACAGTGTTTGAGTTTTGCAGGTTGGTGACCTGATCAGTTGACCACAGACACCAGAGCTTGAGGAGCCGGATAGTAGCGTTGCAGTCAGCCAGTCACCAGGTCTTGGGCATATGAGAGTAAAGTCGTGTGTATAAGTCTTTTATAAGTTTGGTTGTAAAGAGATTCAGTTTGTAAAAGTTTTTGTTTACACGTATTTTCTGGGCATGGAGCCCAATTATATTTTGTCTTGAGTTGTTTATGTTAATGGTATATTGTGTCTGGGCCCTCTAGGTTGTATTAAGGTACTGGACTTTGATCCAGGTTGCATGACTTTTAGCAGAGGTCATGCCGAATTTTCGTCAGAGTCAGAGGCTTATGGAGGCAGGATTAGCCTGTCTTCTGCCGGTAGCATCCTATCCTAGGCGGGATGTTACAACGCCTGTATTGGGTTTACTGAGAATCGTAGTGTATTGGATGTGATGTCAAGATGGGAGTATCACTTCAGTCATATGGAGATGATGGTCACACAGGATACGAAACTAGTACTCTAAAAGCTGCAGCTATCGGATAATATGACTAGGTCATGACCTCCCAATTACAGAGATTAGTTAATCGGGATCCGATATATGCTTCGTACGGGGCAGACACAGGGCCAGCCCTAGGCCTAACATGTGACATCCGATACTGGATCGTATTACGTATTACATAATATTTATATTACTACGCCTGATACAGATGATATTCATCGACGAATATTTCTGGAGAATTGGGTAGGCACGGTGCTTTGCTAGAAGCCAACCATGTCTTGTAAATCGGTGAGAACATGGTACGGGGTATGCATGTGTTCGGATAGTCCGATAACCATATTTATTGCCAACATATCCATGATGTTGGACAGTTATGACCCATAAAGTCACTATTTGTATAGATCATGGTGTTGTTGTACAAATTAACTATGTGACAAAGGAAATTGCTCTCTTATCATTTGTAATTAGATTACCAAGATGTATAAATGATAGGAGGTCCTTATGATTAGTTCCTGGATTGAGATGATATGAGACAATATCAATCTACGAAGGTTTAATCATTAAATATCCCTAGTCAGAGTATTATTGAGATTGGACATCGATAATGCGTAAAAGACTAGTATTACACTTGTACGCGTTGTGAGGGCATAACATCATAGTTCTCATATATTTGTGTATAGGATACTCATGCAAGTGTAGTAGGAGGTTGTGTTTTACCGATGGTACGGAAAACAGCTTCGCTCTGGATAGACCCCTCGGATTTCCATTGGAAGAATGACTATGTGTCTATGGAAGTCCGAATCAGGGTAGGTGTATTTGGTCTTAACCTGAGACTTGCACCGCTAATACTTGAGACAATCAATATACTTTGGTTTTTTTCATCCAGGGCTTTAACAGGTTCTGTGTACGTCTTTTCTGGGTATATTGAGAATCGTAGTGTATTGGGTGTGCTGTCGAGATGGAAGTATCACTTCAGTCATAGTGGAGATGATGATCACGTAGGATACAGAACTCGTTCTCTTATATGCTGCAGCTATCGGGATATTATGACTAGGTCATGTTTATCCGATTATAGAGACTAGTTACCAGAGATCCGATATGTTCTTCGTACGGGGCAGACATATTTCCAGCCCCAGGCCTTGCACGTGACATCCGTGTTGGACATTATGACCCATAGCGTCACTATTTGCACAGATCATTGTGTTGTTGTAGCAAATTAACTATGTGACAAAGAAATTGCACTCTCATCATTTGTGATTAGATCACCATAGATATATAAATGAAGAGAGGTCCCTATGATTAGTACCTGGACTGAGAATGATATGAGACAGTATCAGTCCCTGAAGGTTTAATCATTAAATATCCCTAGCCGTAGTATTATCGAGACTGGACATCGATAATGCGGAATAGGCTAGTATTGCACTTGTGCGCGTTTGTGAGGGCACAACGGCATAGTTCTCATATATATAAGTATTGGATACTTATGCAAGTGCGATAGGAGGTCGTGTTTCACCGACGGTACGGGAAACAGCTTCGCTCTGGATAGACCCCTCGGAATCCCATTGGTATTATGATTATGTGTCTATGGGAGGCCGAAATCAAGGTAGGTGTGTATGGTCTTAACCTGAGACTTACATCGCTAATACTTACAATAATCGATAGACTTTGGTCTTGGTGGTAGGGGACTTTAAACGGGTTCTGCGTACACCACTTCTGGGTTTATCAGAGAGTCGTAGAGTATTGGGTGTGATGTCAAGACGGAAGTATCACTTCAGTCATATTGGAGATGATGTCACGCAGGATACGGTATTAGTGCTCTTAAGTGCTGCGCGGCCATCGGGATATTATGACAAGGTCATGTATATCCAATTATAGAGACTAGTTACCAGACATCCGACATGTGCTTCGTACGGGGCAGACACTTATCCAGCCCCAGGCCTAGCACGTGACTATCCGATACTGGGCCGATATGCACAATACAATCGTATACTACGCTTGATACAGATCTTAATATTCTTATAAGAATATGTCCGGAGAATTAGGTAGACTTGGTGCTTTGCTAGAAGCCAACCTTGTCTCGTAAATCGGTAGAACGTAGTACTTGGTACGTACGTGATTCGGATACTCCGACGACCGTATTTACTGCCAACATATCCGGGGATCTCATGGGTCGCTTCCCAAAGATTCACCGATGACGTATGACTCGCACTTATATTAATCTGGGATTAATATGATGAGAGAGAGAATTAATCTGGGATTAATTTCGGAGACACTTTATCTAGGATAAATATCAATTGAAGAGAGAGAAACATTGATTTGGAATTAATCGAGGAATTAATATATTTGATATATTAAACGAAATTAGATTTCGACGCGGAATTAAAATTAGATTTTAATTCGGGCGAGCGAATTAATTTAGAATTAATTCGTTAGCGACGTGAATAATAATTCCGCTAGGCGTAATTATTTAATTCTCGTCGCGACGGAAATTAGTTAATTCGGAATTAGCGAATTTGGGCCCGAAAGTGTTTACGAACACATTCGTATTTTGATACGGGTGGAATCCGTAAATCACATCGCGATATCTCATTACTTGACACGAATAGATGATGGATGTATCTAGACACCTTTGAGGGATGATACATTGTCTCTATTCTCAATGTGAGGTAATGATGGCAAATCATGAATTTTCCTTTGGAGGGAAAACCTTTCACGGTTTTTGAAGGGTTTTTAATTAAAAATTCATTTTTTTTTGTATTTGATACATGATTGCTTTTCATTTGGCTTCACACGTTTTTTTGATGAAACAAAAACAAGAAGTAAATTGAAAAGGCAAACTCTCTCCTCTTCTTCTCCTCTCTTCTCTCACGCCATTTCTGGTTTTCAAGGGGCAGTGAACTGCCGAAGAGAACAAAAGGAAATGGAGGGAAGCAAGTGTGTTTTGTGGCAAAACAAGAGTGCTAGCACACTCCGGGATCATGCCAAGGTGATAAGGGAAGTATACCCATGAGCAAGGAACGTTTTGATGAAGCTTGGAGCTCGTTTTTCTTGATCAAAATGGAGCAAAACAGAAGCACAAACTGCTGCAGTGGGCGCACATGAGCAGTGGGCAGTGAGCAAAATTTCAGTTCGTTTTTGTTGCCAAATCGTCTCTCAACCGCTCGATGTAAGTATTCCGCACTTAAATCGTTGTATTTGCTTATGATTCATGCTTGAGTTTTGATCTTGGGACCTCTAGAAACTCCAACAATCCGATGCTAGATCGAAATACGCAATACTACGTATACTACGTCTGATATAGATCATATATTCCTGTAAGGATATTTCTGGAGTATTGGGTAGGCATGTCGCTTTGCTAGAAGCCAACCTTGTCTTGTGAATCGGTAAAAACATAGTATTAGGTACTTATGTGTTCGGATAGTCCGACGACCCGATTTACTGCCAACATATCCGAGGATCTCATGGGTCGCTTCCCGAAGATTCACCGAGGACATATGACTCGCACTTTATTAATCTGGGATGAATTAGATGAGAGAAAATTAATATGGGATTAATTACAGAGATATTTTATCTGGGATAAAATGTCATTTAAAGAGAAAACGATTAATTTGTAATTAATCGATAAAATAATATATTCGATATATTATACGAAATTGGATTTCGACGTGGAATTGAAATTATAATTTAATTCGGGCGAACGAGTTAATTTAGAATTAATTTGTAAGCGACGTAAATAGTGATTTTGCTAGGCATAATTATTTAATTACGTCGCAACGGAAAATTCGTTAATTTCGAATTAGCGAACCCGAGCCCGAGAGTGTTTGCGGGTGCACTCGCATTTCGAATTCAAGTGCGGCCCACAAGTCACATCAAGCGTCAAATCACTAATCAATCGATTAATGTGATGTCTAGTCACTTTGAGTGACATGAAAACTTGTCATTGTGATTGATGGTGGTAATTGGCAAAGCTTTAATTGCTTTGACTTTTTGAAAGCAAAAATTGTGTATTTGATTTTTAGAAAATCAATTACCATTTTTTGTAACAACCAACACATCTCCCTCTCTCATTTTTCTCTCCCTCTCTCTCGCCCAATGGGCATTCTTTCTTCTTCATTTTTCTGGTTTCACCGTGAGCCATGGAGAAGCAATAGGAAATTTTATGGCAAAATTTCCGTAGTGCTAGCACGTTTTAGGAGTCTTGCGAATGTGATAGGGAACCGCACTTATGAGCTTGGAATCACAATACAAAGCTTGGAGCTTGATGGAGGTGATGATCGAAAATTTGGAGGCCAAATTTCTGTCCACTGCCGAGAGCTTCATCACCATGGAGGAAAAGATTTTTCTTCGTCGCATCGCTCAACCGCTCAATGTAAGTATTCTGCAACTTCTTCGAGTATTCACATGTATGTTTCATTGCTTAAAACGATCTCGGTTAGACCGTAGAAACCCAACAATGGTATTAGAGCAAGGTTGAGAATGAAACTTGAACTTAGGGTTAAAATTGGGTAAATTGATCTTGAGCATGATTTGATAAAATTACTTGATTAAGTATGCTTGAATGATGTTTAATTGAAGTTGGATATGATCAATTTCATGAAATATTGATTGGTTCAATTTTTCCCCTTTAGGTTGGCTTGGCCGAATCATATAGAACCCTAAAGGTCATGGTGATTTTTTATTTTAATCATTGGATGAGTTGGAATCATGTTGGGAATGTTGATTTAGGATTTAATTGGATTGAATTCGGAATCGATTTGAAAAACCCTAAATTGCCGAGACTTTAAAGCATGAGAAATGAGTTGATTTTGATTAAAATGTGTTGGACATGTTTTGATGTTAATGAGCATAATTAATTGTACAAATTTGTGTTTTGGAAATGTTAATTTGGGCAATTAATTATGGAATACACTTTGGTTAATTAGATTATAAAATTTGGAATTTTGATAATTTAATTAATTGGGCCTATTTTGGAAATTGGGCTTATAAGTTGTAATTGGGCTAATTGGGCTTGGTTGTACCAAGATTGGTTTAGGCAAATTTTTGGATCCAATTGGGCCCAAAACCATATCCATAAAGTCCAATTATGACTTAATGGACCTTTAATAATAATTGGGCCGAATGGGCCTAAATTGGTTTCTTGGCAAATAAGGGTGATTCCTTAAATGGGCTTTGGTATTTGGGTTTGACGCATGTTGACCAAAAGTCCATGCCTTAGAAATTAATTAAAAGCCCATTGGATTTTAATTAAATTAACATTGGATGTTAATCGGGCTTTGAGACCCGTAACGATTAGATTTGGAATCTAAGTCGTAAAGGTTCGTTAATAAAGTGTAATATTTAATTTGGAATTAAATAATTGAATTAGTATTAAATACATATTAAATTGGATTTAATGTTGTAGTTTAATTTAATTCAAGAATTCATACTTTGAGTACTTATTCGCAAAACGAGTTTGACTCGAGCAAAATCAAATCGTTGTTTGAATATTGGATGATCATTAATTATCAGATTAATTAATTGGATTAGATTGATTGATAACATGGTTGTGTGAATACATGGTTTTGATGCATGAATAATGTATATCGGATGGATATTAGATGGGTGGGGCAATTTTGGAAATTGTTGTAATAAATTTAGAATTTATTAATTGGACCTGCGTGTCCAGCCTATTACCTCCTTACTCTTTGTATTTCTCTTCTCACCTATTCCCCTCAATGTAAATGAGGTTTCTTTAGAAGTGTTATGTAATCGGGTAGAAGTAATACATGTGCTAGCGGGAGAGATGAAAGTGAGAGATTTTTCTAGGAACAATGTGTTAAGTATCCATCCGCATATCATTATTATTTATTTATATGCGCCTTATTATGTGTTTAGAATGCATGTTTAAGGGTGTATGATGATGAGACCTTAACAAAGATAATAAATTGGTTGCCAATTGCACGCGAAAAACCCTCAACATCATATTAAGCGTTTTTCCTTCCATTGAGTGATTCTTACTCAAGATCCAAGACTGGCATTGGTTTGTTGGCTAAAGTCAAGACCTTTGTCCGTCGATGATGTGTTTGAATCATGAAGGTTTTGCTCCATATCGGTGTCTTGTCCAAGTTGTGATTTGTTGACCAAAGTCAAGATCACTTCTTGTCCATCGACATTGATTACGAAGCTTTCCAAGGTCAATGGGTTCCGCTTAACTGGGATCACTAAGTTTGTTGTGCCAAAGCCAAGGCTTAGTTGATTCAGAGGAAAAAGGTTAGGCAATATATTGGATATATTGGCATATATAAGATATATGTTTCGGACTTGGATGTCCACCTACTGGATCTAGGAATTGGATGGGATCTAATTGATCTTAGAGATCTACCTAGTTAATTATCATACAATTTGTTGGCTAAAGTCAAGATTGTGTGTTATTTAACGGGATCCTAGCCCACTAGGAAACAAGGTTTCCCGAGTACTCCACAGAGGGTTAGAGGCTCGCCGAAAAATAGTGGGAGGCAAATATTAAATTTGCAATATTCCTTTAGTTACTTGCCATACGCGCTCATTACAATTTTTCGTCAATATGAATTAATTATTAGTTGGACTAATATTGAATAGTTGTTTTAATTAAACAGTTGGACTGTATTCAAACTATTTCATTTATAGTTGATTATATAATTGGATTATAGTAATCAATATATTTGAATTAACCAATTAAATTATAGTTGATTATATAGTTGGACTATAGTAATCATTATAATGAATTGTACCTAAAATCGTTAATTTAATAGTTGGACTATTAGAATCAAGATAAATTGAAAGACTAGTGTTTAAAACCTAATTCTGGGTGAAAAATATTTTAAACGACTTTAATTTTCAAATTGGGAATAAAACTTCAGGATAGTCCTGAAAACTGAGAAGTTACTTTATTTGATATAGTAACATCTTGAGCCTAAGCCTGGAGTTAAGCAAATAGTAGAACATGATATTTGGAATATTCATGTAATGATAACTTTAGTGCTTAATCCATTAAGCTTGCCAAATAGACTCCTTAATTTCTTAATAAGAACTAAGGATTAGATCCTTAAAGTATGATATTGAAATTGAAGGATCTTCATAGATCTATCCTAAGATCTTAGAAGTACAAAATTGCAATAGTAAAATCTTGGAGAGTTAATGGCTATTCTCAATGAGACAAAGTCAAAGTTTGCAATAAGGCAAGAAGCGCAAGGCGCATCTTACTTCGACATTCCAGAAGACCAAGGCTTGGCCAAAGGTTTCTGGAGTGTGGAAAAGGGCAAAGGCAAAATCATTATAATCTTCTGTGAAGACAAAAGAAATATCCCAAAATGTCTGCCTAAATTATGGCAAACGGGGACACGGAAGCGTGACTGCCGTATGGACAAGGCAGACATGAAAGAATTGAAGACGGTGTAAGACTCCAACTTCAAATATGTTTGTCATAAATATGTTCACTGCTAGTATTAAAATTGGATTTTAGATATTGGATGTGGTACATAAATATGTACTGATGTTCAGAATCTGCTGAGAGCAGGATACTGACTTCAGATGAGATTTATCTACGAATCGGAAATGAGACATAAGTCTCTGTTTTAACCGTAGAAACCTAAGTTTAGGAACTACCCTTAGGGTGTGTACTTAAATTAGGAAACTGTTACAATGTAACTAGTTTGACTAGATACATTATCTTTGTATCAGGGTTTAACCTGTTGCGGGTATACCTTTATATTCTAGAACACTAAAGTGTTTTATTATATGAAGAAGATATTGAGAAAAAAAACATTAGATGTGAATAACGAAATTTATATTTTGAATTTAAATAAATCTCAAACATATAACATTACAAACAAATAGCTCAAACTGATTTAATCAGTTAAAACTTAAATGTGGCATTGTTGTCTGGGACACAATTAACAAGATTCGTATATCCACACTTTTGAAGAGTGGGTACTAGGACAAATTTGATTCAATCAAATAATGTCTACGAATCTAGTTTATTGGGCAAAGTGCCTAAAATAACTTTTACTTGGTAAAAGTGTCAGTGCCACAGATCTGTTAGCCCTAGTTCATAATGAAGCAAGTGGGCCAATGTCTAGTTAGGCTAGAAGTGGATATGAATGTTTTGTGACCATTACGGATGTGGCATCGCGTTATGGTTATGTGTTTTTTTCGAAACACAAATCGGAAACTTAAAGAATTTCGACACGAAATAGACAAACAGATCGGCTAAAGTATAAAATCGTCACGGTTAAACCATGATAAAAATACTTAAGCAATAAGTTTCTCAAATACTTGAAAGAGTATAGTATTCTTTCAATGAGGACTCCTCCCGGAACACGTCATTTTGACGGTGTGTCCGAATGGAGAGACCGAATTTTGTTGGACATGATAAGGTTAATCATGAGTCGCTCTGAGCTACCATTTCCTTCAACGGATACACATTAAACAGTGCAAAACTTATTTTGAATAATGTTCCATAAAAATCTGTTAGACATATTTCATATTAGATATGAACAGGAAAGAAACTGGGTTTTCTCATTCCTGAAGATTTGGGATGCTAGGCATATGTTTGGATGATACCAAACTAGAACCCAAATCGGATAAGTGCCTAGTTGTTGGTTATCCTAGGGAAACCAAAGTATAGTACTTATACAACTCACTAGAGAACAATGTAATTGTTGCTCACCATGCGGTTTTCCTAAGAGGGATACCTATATGTAGTGGTAATTGGGAGGAAAGTAAAACCCTTTGAAAATCGGAGTAATATTGTTCCTGGCACCGATTCCTTAATGGAACACAAATAGTTCATCAAGGATGAAAATATACCAGTAATCTTCAAATACACAAGAACCGCATAAGTCGGAGAGAGTCAGAAAACAACCTGGGGTATGGGTTTCTGATCTCACCTCATAAAGATGTCAATCTTATTGAGGAACACGAACTGACTACATATGAGGAAGTGATACAAGGTACCGACTCCCTATTATGGCAAAGTGCCATGAAGTCCGAAATGGATTCCATGTAAATCAACAAAGTTTGGATACTAGTTGATGTACCGCAAGGCATTATGCCAATTGGTACTATTTAGTCTTCAAGGAAGATATACGTGGAAGGCAACATACCGATGTACAAAGCTAGGCTTGTAGTGGAAATGTATCATTATCAATGTTGTGTCGATTACGATGAAACCTTTTACTCGTTGCCACTGGTAAATCCATTGGGATAATGCTTGCTAATGCTGCATGGTTCATTTATGAAATGTGGCAGCTAAATGCCAAAACCGCTTTCCTTAACGGAAACCTTTTGGAGGATGTTTACAACATCCTGACGGTTTTGTCATACCAAAACTAGCAAACAAGGTTTGCAGGTTATTCGATCCATGTATGGATTGAAGCAAGCATTGTGTTCTTGGAATTATCGTTTTGATGTAATCATAATAGTGTATGATTTGATTCAAAACGAAAATGATTCTTGTGTATATAAGGAGGTTAGTGGGAGCGCACTGACAGCGAAAGTCCTAAGTAATAATGATAAATCATTTCTTGGAAATGATATTCCCATAATACAATTGGTGAAAGCTTGGCTTTCGTGAAAATTCTCCGTAGAATTCTTGGGAGAAACAACCTTTATTTTAGGAATAAAGATCTACTAGGATAGATCTAAAAGTTGTTCACACTCTCCGAGAACTCGTACATTGAAATAAATGTACCCGACCTGGTGTCTCATATACTTTGAGCATATGGAGTCACAATCGGGCCAATCCAAGTGATAGTCATTGGATTGATGTTAAGAACATCATTTATTATCTTAGAGAACTAAGGATGCTGTTTTATACTATGGAGAAGGAGAACTTGAAGTGATTGGGATCACTGTTGCAAGTTTCCTAACCGATAAGAACGACTATAAGTCGTAACAACGGTACTATAAAGTTTGAATAACGGAACAGTGAGCTGGAAATCTTCCAAGCAAGATACTGTTACTGAATAAACAACACAAGCGGGTTATTGCTGCAGCTAAGGCAGCAATATAAGCCTTCTGGATTGATAATAATCTAATTAGATTAGAAATAGTTCTGTTAGCAGCTGAGCTAGGCTACAGCGTAGGCTAAAGAATTAATGGTCTCATCAACGATCCAGATATATACTTCGACTATACATCTAATTCGTTCGGATCATACATCGTGGCAATGTGATGATCGAATAAATCGCATCAGATGATAATCATTCAAATCCGCTGACGAAAGTCTTTTCTTAGTAAGTTGAGCGAACCATACATAGTTCGGGTGTAGGACACTCGAGTGACTGGCTATAGGCCAAGTGGGAGATTGTTGGACAGTTATGACCCATAGCATCACTATTAGTACAGATCATGGTGTTGTTGTACAAATTAACTATGTGACAAAGGAAATTGCTCTCTTATCATTTGTAATTAGATTACCAAGATGTATAAATGATAGGAAGTCCTTATGATTAGTTCCTGGATTGAGATGACATGAGACAGTATCAATCCACGAAGGTTTAATCATTAAATATCCCTAGTTAGAGTATTATCAAGATTGGACATCGATAATGCGTAAAAGACTAGTATTACACTTGTGCGCGTTGTGAGGGCATAACGACATAGTTCTCATATAATTGGGTATAGGATACTCATGCAAGTGTAGTATGAGGTTGTGTTATACCGATGGTACGGAAAATAGCTTCGCTCTGGATAGACCCCTCAGAATTCCATTGGTAGTATGACTATGTGTCTATGGAAGTCCGAATCAGGGTAGGTGTATTTGGTCTTAAACTGAGACTTGCACCGCTAATACTTGTGACTGTTGGACAGTTATGACCCATAGCGTCACTGTTTGTAAAAGACATTATGTTTTTGTACAAAATTAACTATGTTGTAATGAAATTGCCTTTTACCGTTTCGTAATTTATTTACTTAATATAGAAATGGTAGAAGTCCTTATGATTAGTTCCGGATTGAGATGATAAGAGACAGTATCAATCCATAAAGGTTTAATCATTAAATATCCCTAGTCATAGTATTATCGAGACTGGACATCGATAATACGGAATAGAATAGTATTGCACTTGTGCGCATTGTGAGGGCATAACGACATAATTCTCATATATTTAAGTATTGGATACTTATGCAAGTGCGGTAGAAGGTTGTGTTTTACCGATGGTACGGAAAACAGCTTCGCTCTAGATAGACCCCGCAGACTCCCATTGGTAGTATGACTATGTGTCTATGGGAGTCCGCATCAGGGTAGGTGTATTTGGTATTAACTTGAGACTTGCATCGCTAGTATTTGCGACAATCAATACACTTTGGTTTTGGTCGTCCATGACTTTAACAGGTTCTGTGTACGCCTCTTCTGGGTTTATTGAGTATCGTAGTGTATTGGATGTGATGTCAAGACGGAAGTATCACTTCAGTAATATGGAGATGATGGTCACGCAGGGATACAGAACTGGTTCTCTAAGGGTTGCAACCATCGGGATAATATGACTTGGTCATGATTATCCGATAATAAAGAGACTAGTTGCTAGTGATCTGATATGTTCCTCGTACGAGGCAGACACTATTCCAGCCCAAGGCCTTTCACGTGACATCCGATACTGGATCCCAATACACAATACTACGGTATACTACGTCTGATATAGATCGTATATTCCATGAAGAATATTTATGGAGAATTGGGTAGGCATGACGCTTTGCTAGAAGCCAACCTTGTCTCGTAAATCTGTAAAAATGTAGTACGAGATACGTACGTGTTCGGATAGTCCGACGGCCGAATTTACTGCCAACATATCCAGGGATCTCTTGGGTCACTTCCCGAAGATTCACCGATGACGTATGATTCGAACTTAATTAATCTGGGATTAATTGAGGCGAGACTTTATCTTGGATAAAGTACTATTTGAAGAGAGAGAAATATTAATTTGGAATTAATCGTTAAATTAATATATTTGATATATTAATCGAAATTAGATTTCGACGCGGAATTAAAATTAGATTTTAATTCGGGCAAGCGAGTTAATTTAGAATTAATTCATTATCGACGTGAATAGTAATTTTGCTAGGCATAATTATTTATTTAAATTCGATTTAATTACGTCGTGACGAAAGTTCATTAATTCGGAATTAGCGAACCGAAGCCCGGGAGTGTTTTACGGGCCCACTCGCATTCGGAATCAAGTGGGGCCCACATGTCACATCAAGTGTCACTTCACATGTCACCTTCAGTTGCTTTAGGTTGATGTGTTTAGGTGAGTTGGTGAAAGTGTATGATACACTCCAAAGTCAAAGCAAATGTGTGACATATACCAAATCCAATATTTGGTATATCATTTTATTGTTTTTGAAACAAAACACACAAGCTTCCATTTCTCTCTCCATTGCCGAATGCAGTGCACCATTTCCCCTCTCCATTTTTCTTTTCTTCTTCACCGAATTTAAAGGGAAATTCTTGAAGAATTTTGTTGCAAAAATTCTCAAAGGGCTAGCACTCTTCAAGGATCATATCAAGGTGATAGGGAAACCTATTCAATAGCTTGGAAAGACAAAACAAAGCTTGGAGCTTGTGCTTTCATCTTGGCCGAATTCTTGGACTGCTTGGAGGAGAAATTTTGTTGTTTGACGCATCCACAAACCGCTCAATGTAAGTCTGTTTCCGCCCACTTCTTTGTTATTCATTCATGATTTATGCTTATTTGATCTTGGGAATAAACCAAGAACCCAACAATGGTATCTATGAGCCAAAATGAGCATGAAATCATTAGGGTAAAATTTGGGTAAAATCATTTTGAACATGATTTGATAAAATTGATTGATTGAGTATGCTTAAATGTTGATATATTGAAGGTTGGATTGGATCAATTTCATGTATTATTGATTGGATCAATTTTTGCCCCTTGGATAGGCTTGGCCGAATCATGTTGTTACCCTAGGTTCTTGGTATTTTTTGTTTTGATGCTCATTGGATGACTTGAAACGAATTGGAAATGTCGTTTGTAATTCGATCGGATTGAAAAACGAAATCGGACAAAAATCCTTACCTTGGCCGAGAACAAATTAGCATGTATGGACTTGATTTTTTTATTCAAGAATATTGGACATTAGTTGAACAAATAGGATACATAATTAATTGGTTTAATTGTATTTTGGAAATATTGATTTAGTTAATTAATTGATGTATTACACTTTAATTAATTAAGTTATAAAATTTGTAATTTTAAAATTTGGTTAATTGGGCTTAATTTTGAATTGGGCTTGAAAATGTTATATTTGGGCATAATGGGCTTGGTTGGGCCAAGTTGGTTTAGGCCAATTGGATTGGATCCAAATTGGGCCTAAATCATTCCATTAAGTCCAAATGTAATAAATGGGCTTTAAAAGTTTAATTGGGCCTTATGGGCTTAAAATTATTTTCTTGGCAAATTAGGGTGATTCCTTAATTGGGCTTGGTAATTGGGTTTGAACCGTATTGACCAAAGCCCATGCCTTATGAAATCAATTGAAAGCCCATCGGACTTTAATTGAACAAACATTGGATGTTAGTTGGGCTTTGAGACCCGATTAGATTAGATTTGGAATCTAAGTCGTTAAAGCACATTAAAAGTGTAGATATTTAATTTAGAAATAAATAATTGAATTAGTATTGGATACGACTTAAATTAGATTTAACGAGTAGTTCGATAAAATTCAAGATTTCGTACTTTGAGTACTTATTCTCAAACGAGTTGGACTCGCGCAAAATCAAATTGTTGTTTGAACATTGGATGATCACATAATTCAAAGACGAATTAATTGGATTAGATTGGTTGAATTGCATGCTATGAATGAATATATGGATGTGTTGAATGAATAGCGTATATCAGATGGATATTAGAAGGGAAAGGGCAATTTTAGAAATTGTTGTAAATTTGGAATTTATAAATTGGACCTGCGTGTCCAGCATTATCTCTCATTATTTCTTTTATATTCTCTTCTCACCTAATTCCCCTCAATGTAATGAGGTTTCTATTATTGTATTATGTAATTGGAGAAGTAGAATAGTGCTAGCCGGGGAGAGGAAAATGAGTGATTTGTTCTAGGAACAAGTTGTTAAATATTCATCCGCATATCGTTATTAATTTACTTTCACGCCTTATTATGTGTTTAGAATGCATGTTTAAGGGTGTATGATGATGAGACCTAACAAAGATAATAAATTGGTTGCCAATTTACGTGAAAATCCCTCAAAACATATTAAGCGATATTTCCTTCCATTGAGTGATTCTTACTCAAGATCCAAGATTGGCATTGGCTTGTTCGCCAAAGTCAATGCCTTTGTCATATCGCAGATGTGTTTGAATCATGAAATTTTTGTTCCATATCGGTGTCTTGTCCAAGTTGTGATTTGTTGGCCAAAGTCAAGATCACTTCTTGTCCATCGATATTAATACGAAACTTTCCCACGTCAATGGGTCCCGCTTAACTGGAATCATTAAGCTTGTGAATATTGTGCTTCATCATTTCCCTATACATGTGTAATAAATTAGTTTGTTAGCCAATGTATCATACATTATATCAGAAAATCAATTATTAAACTTGTGAATATTGTGCTTCATCATTTCCCTAAATTAAAATAAAATGCTGGGGGTTAGGGGATCCACCTTTAATATTTCAAACCTATGAATCTCACTTTTTATAATATATAAATTGGCACTATTACCCAATTATGCTTTCTCAGGAATTAATAATATCAAAACATATAAAACCAGCCATATAGGTGGTAATCCATTTTGTTCAGTAAAACCGACCATATAGGCGGTAGTCCAAGTTGTATATAAACCGGCCATATAGGCAGTAACATACTTTTGCCATTAATTAATCCAGATTATTAGATTACAATTTATATGTTATAATGTAGGTGAGATTAACCTAGATTATCATATTAAAGGTTTCACCATTTTCCCCAGCAGAAATAATTAACTAAACATATAGAAAATAAAAACAAACATACTTATTATTATTATTACTAAAAATAAAAATGCATTACAAAATTACTAAATAAAACTAACAAACACGATACAATCATTAATTCCTTATTAGGAACCAAGAAGAGTATGAATTGGAAATGAAATAAGGGCTGTTATTTATAGGCAAAATTCTGCCTTCGGCGTCACGACCCAGGGTCCTTGCGCGTCGCAATGCGTGAGGTTTGTTGACATGTGTACACGGAATTGATGGACGTTGCGTTGCGTTGATTTTTTAGCGTCGCGACTCGTGAACAGTTAATGCCGCGTGTCAGAAGGCTGCACTTTCAGTTCTTAAAAGTACAGCGTCGCGACACCAAGCTTGTGTCTGTCGTGATGCAAGCAGTGAAAATCTAATTTTGCCATTTTTAATCCGTTTTTCGTTGTTTTATCCCCAAGTTGATTCCATTGAGTCCCAATATTTTATTTATCTGTAAAAAAAAAATAAAAACACATCAAAATGTTCAAAAAACTCGAGAAACTTATAAAATATTAAGTTAAAGAGGTGGTAAATATTGATATATTTTTTTCTCATCAACAACTTACTATTTTTGTATTCGATGTTCACTGATTTTTCTGTCACTATTTTGGAAACAATAATGATACCAGAGTAGTCCTAAAACGTCCACAAAATAGTCATTTGTGTTCCCAAATATTACGAGCAAAGTCACAACATAAACGGAGCACTAACAAGTGTTTAAAGTGACAGTAGTAAGCAAATTTTCTGCTCACTGCTGAGTGATTCAAGAAGGAGAGGAAGAAGGTTTTTATGTCAACACTAATTGATCTTCCGTGTTATGACTCGTTATCAACGAAAGCAAGAGTGTGCTTGACTCACCAAACAAATCCCACAACACTTTAGAGCTTAAGATTATCAAACCCTAATTTTTTCTTTTGTTCTTATTCCTTTTTCTTTCAACTATTGAGAGAAGAAATAAGAATAGAGATGGCTAGGGTTTTTCCAAGTGAGAGAGATTATAAAAGAAAACCCTTTTTCTTTTTATAATTAGAGTTTTAAGTTATCAAATCAACACGAACCCTAAGCCCATTTCCTTGTGATTTTCGGCCATCGTCAATTTGTAGCAATAAATTGATTTTAATTTTAATGTCTCTATAATGACATTAATATGTTACTAATTAAAATAGTCTAACTACAAATTTTGTTATGGTGAGTTTTCAAATCATATATTTAAACTCATTCATTTTCAAAATTAAATATATTAAATTATAAAATATAATTTAACAATTACAAACTTTTTAATAAATTGATTGATTATCTCATAATCATGTATTTAATGAAAATCTTATATTAAATATAACATAAAGTCTCATGTTTGATAAAATAAATTATTAATCACATTAATAATAATAATATATGTGAGTTTATAATTGGGCTATCCAATTATATTTAATTTGCTACAATATGTCAAGCTAGCACGATGACCAAATGGATCTACAGTTCCGAGCTCCAATAATCCCGGAATATTAATTAAACACTTTAATTAAATATTCTAAATTATTAACTTTAGGTTATTCCACTAAAAACCCAAAGATGCACTCTTGTTTCCATAAATATATTATATAAGCCGAACTACGTCGGTGTCCATCGATAAAATAATTACATACGGATTAACCCTTCACGAGTATCTCATAATTAGAGCTTGGTCAAAATATCTGTTATACCCCTCTAATTATTTTTACCTTAAGTGAAATTAATTCTCTAATGAACGATTTATTCATAACTATTATGAATGTTGATCTTTCTATTTGGAATAGAAAGACTTTAGCTCTCTAATTATTCCAGTACTGAATCAACCCTTAGGGAAGATACTCTTATACTTCTCGCAAGAAGGAATGAACTCCATATCTTTGTAAAATGGCCACAGCTATACACCAAACCATGTCCCCAAATTACATAGCTATTGGTTGGGATTTCTACACCAACATCACCTTTGTAAATCAAAGGACATAACTTTCCATGCAGAAGTTCGTAGTACACTCAAGATTCAGATTAATCCATATATGACCATCAAGTATATTGAAATGAATTTTTTATTTAACAGATATTATAAAAATTCATTTCTATCTGGGTCGATTCCTATATGATCACATAATATAAGGTGCTTACATTCTCATTTCATCACATGGACGATCCAAGATCAAGGTCGCTATACATTTATAGAATGGATCGCAACTATAGATAAAGCACAAACAAAGTATCCGCTTTGTTTGCTCTCTATGGACTATTTTAGATTACTAACTTTATACTTAAATCCTCTAGTGTATGACACTCATACACTAAGTCTAAAGGCACATAAGTAATCAAGGGTAAACTGGATAATTTACAATATGTGATTTAAATCAAAACAATTGAAAAATGAATAATGCATCTTTTTATTTTATAACAAATAATTCCGTTTACACATTACAAAGCTATAAGGCATATATCCCAACAATCTCATACTTGCACTGGAGTAAATGAGACATGTCACGTAATCCTAGACCCTCTAGGTGACCTTCAAACCCTTTAGCCGACAAGGTCTGCGGATGCAATCTTCGTGATAAAAACACTTGTCCTCTCTGCTGAGGCATATAAGAATATGTTGGGTGTGCAAACAGTTGGACAGTTATGACCCATAGCATCACTATTTGTACAGAACATGGTGTTGTTGTACAAATTAACTATAAGACAAAGGAATTTCTCTTTTATCATTTGTAATTGGATTAATAGAATAAATAAATGATAAAAGTCCATATGATTAGTACCAGATTAATAAGATATGAGACAATATTAATCCACGTAAGGTTTAATCATTAAATATCCATAGTCGTAGTATTATCGAGACTGGACATCGATAATGCGGAATAGACTAGTATTACACTTATGCGTGTTATGGAAGTGTAACGACATAGTTCTCATATATTTGGGTATTTGATACTCATGCAAGTGTAATAGGAGGTTCTGTTTACCGATGGTACGGAAACAGCTTCGCTCTGGATAGACCCATTGGAATCCCATTGGTAGTATGACTATGTGTCTATAGGAATCTGAATCAGGGTAGGTGTATTTGGTCTTAACCTGAGACTTGCATCGCTAATACTTGCGATAACTTTGGTTTTGGACGTCAGAGGCTTTAACAGGTTCTGTGTACGCCTCTTCTGGGAATACTGAGAATCGTAGTGTATTGGGTGTGATGTCAAGATGGAAGTATCACTTCAGTCATATGGAGATGATGATAACGTAGGATACAGAACTACTACTCTTAAATACTGTAGTCATCGGGATAATATAACTAAGTCATGATTATCCCATTATAGAGACAAGTTACCAGAGATCTGATATATGCTTCGTACAATGCATACACAATTCCAGCCCTAAGCCTAGCATGTGATATCGATACTAGATTGTAATATGCATTACCACGTATATTACACCTGACAAAGATTACATATTCCTTTAAAGAATATTTCTGAAGAATTAGGTAGGCACGGTGCTTTGCTAGAAGCCAACCATGTCTTGTAAATCGGTAAGAACATGGTACGTGGTACTCACGTGTTCGGATAGTCCAGCGACCGTATTTACTGCCAACATATCCAGGGATCTCATAGGTTGCTTCCCGAAGATTCACCGATGACGTTTGAATCGAACAGAATTAATCTGGGATTAATTATGAGAGAGAGAAAATTAATCTAGGATTAATTGCGAAAGAATTTATCTGGGATAAAATTCATTTAGAAGAGAGAACACGATTAATTTAGAATTAATCGGTAAAGTTAATTTAATAATGAAATTAGATTTTACTATTTAATTTATTGGACTAAAATAATATATGAAATATATTAAATGAAATCGAATTTCATCACGGATTTAAAATTGGATTTTAATTCGAGCGAACAAATTAATTTTTAATTAATTCGTAAGCGACTTTTGTAATAATTTTGCGAGGCATTATTATTTAATTAAATTTGATTTAATTAAGTCGCAACAGAAAATTCGTTATTTCAGAATTAACGAACCCGAGCCCGAAATGTGTTTAGCGGGCCCACTCAGATTTTGAATTTAAAGTGGGGCCCACAAGTCACATCACTTGTCAATTTCATTTACTTTTGGTGATGGAAGTTAGTGAAGATTTGTTAGCTTGTTTCTTACACAAGCTTATTTTATTTTGACTTGTGATTGACTTTCACCAACTCTTAGAGATTTGGTATTTGACATATTGATTTTTGAAAATCAAAAACTAGTAACAAAAAACACATTCTCTTCATCTTTTTGACCAAGGGCCGAATTCCTCTCCTCTCTCACTCTCCATATTGGCGTGAACTTAGGGTTCATATTTGATGATTTTTTATTCAAAATTCTTGCATGCTAGCACATCTATGGAGTCAACAAAGGTGTTAGGGACACTAACCCTTGAGTTTGGAATTCAAGAATAAAAGCTTGGAGCTCAATATACAAACAAAGGAGGGCTTGGAGCACTACACAAAGGTTGGAAATTTTGCTATCTCCGCATCCTTATATCCGATTAAAGTGAATATTTTTCCGTAATTTTACTTTGAGTATTCACACTTATTTATACTTAATAGATCCTTGGTATGTTCTTAGAGAAACCAACAATGGTATCCGAGACAATATTAAGCATGAAATGGATTAGGGTTCATAAACTTGAATTTGGGTATTTTTTTTCTTGGAGCATGATTTCGTCAAATTGATTGTTTGAGTATGCTTAGATTATGATAACTTAGAGTTATGCATGATTAATTTTGAGAAAAATTGATTAGATAATTTTTCCCCAAATTGGATAGCATGGTCGAGAGTTTGAGCCCTATTATGTCATGGTGATTTTTGATTTTTAGACCATTGGATGTTTTTAAAATGCATGAGTATATTGATTTTTGATTTAATAAGATTGAAATCAAAATCAGATATAAAAAGCCTAAATTGCCGTGAGCTTAAGAGCATGATTATGACTTGATTTTGCTTCAATTGTGTTGGAAATGTATTTAATACGATAAAACATGATTAATTAATTAAATTGGTGTTTTGGAAATGTTAATTTAACTAATTAATTATGGCTATACACTTTAATTAAATAAATTGTGATATTTGGAATGTTGGAATTTAAATAATTAGGCTTTAATTTGGAATTGGGATAAAATTATTATATTTGGGTCTAATGGGCTTGGTTGGGTCAAGTTGGTTTAGGACAATTGGATTGGATCCAAATTGGGCCTAAAACCATTCCGTTAAGTCCAAATATAATAAATGGGCCTTTAAATAATTAATTGGGCCAATGGGCCAAAATTAATTTTATGGCAAATGTTGATTCTTTATTGGGCTTTGGTTGCCAAAGTCCATGCCTTAAGAGATTAATTGAAAGCCCATTGTACTTTAATTAAATTGACATTGGATGTTAAAGGGGCCTTTGAGACCCATTAAGATTAGATTTAGAATCTAAGTCGTAAAGACACATTAATAAAATGTAATTATTTAATTTAGAATTAAATATGAATGAGTATTGAATACAAATTAAATCATATTTAAAATTGTAGTTCGATATAATTCAAGAATTCGCACTTTGAGTACTTATTCTTAAACGAGTTGGACTCGCGCAAATCAAATCGTTGTTTGAACATTGGATGATCACTTAATTCAAAGAATAATTAATTGGATTAGATTGATTGAATAACATATTTTGTGTGAATACATAGATGTGTTGTATGAATAATGCATATCAGATGGATATTAGATGGGTGAGGCCATTTTTGGAAATTGTTGTAATAAATTTAGAATTTATTAAATTGGACCTGCATGTCCAGCCTTTATCTCTTGACTCTTTGTAATTCTCTTCTTACCAATTCCCCTCAATGTCAATGAGGTTTCTTTAGAAGTATTATGTAATTGGGTAGAAGTAAGAATAGTGTTAGCGGGAGAGAGGAAAATGATAGATTTGTTCTATGAACAAAATGTATCGTATATCCAACCACATGTCATTATTATTTTATTCGCGCCTTATTATGCCTTTAGAATGCAAGCTTAAGGGTGTATGATGAGACCTAAATAAAGATAATAAATTGGTTGCCAAATCGGGATAAAAACCCTCATTTCATATTAAGAGTTTTTCCTTCCATTGAGTGATTCTCTCTCAAGATCCAAGATTGGCATTGGTTTCTTGGCCAAAGTCAATACCATTTTCCATCGCAGATGTGTTTGAATCACGAGGGCTTTGTTCCATATCGTACGCCTTGGGCAAGTTGTAATTTTTTGGCCAAAGTCAAGGTCACTTCTTGTTCATCGGCCTCGATTACGAAGCTTTCCCACTGTCAATGGGTCACGCTTAACTGGTTTCATTAAGCTTTTTGAGCCAAAGCCAGGGCTTAGTTGATTAAGAGGAAAAGGTTAGGCAATATATTTGATATATTGGCATATATTAGATATATGTTTTGGATTTAGAGGTCCACCTACTGGATCTAGGAATTGGATGGGATCCAATTGATCTTAGAGATCTACCTAGTTAAGTTTCATATAACTTGTTGGCCAAAGTCAAGGTTGTGTGTTATTTAACGGGATCCTAGCCCACTAGGAAACTAGGTTTCCCGAGTACTCCACATAGGGTTAGAGGCTCGCCGAAAAATAGTGGGAGGCAAGCATTAAATTTGCAATTTTGTTTAGTTACTTGCCAATACACGCTCATTTCATTTTTCATCATTAATTATTTATAAATATATTAGTTAGACTAATATTCAATTGTTGTTTTAATTTAACAGTTGGACTGTATTCAAACTACATCATTTGTAGTTGGTTATATAATTGGATTCTAGTAATCAATACATTTGAATTTAACCAATCAATTGTAGTTGATTATATAGTTAGACTATAGTAATCAGTATATTTGATTGTACCCGAAATCGTTGATTGGATAGTTGGACTATTGGAATCAAGATAACTGAAAGATTAGCGTTTAGAACATAATCTTGGTGAAAATGTCTTTAAGCGGATTCAATTTTCAGATTTGGAATAGAACCTCAGGATAGTCTTGGGAGCTGAGAAGTTATTCTATTTGATAGAAAAACCTCTTGGGCCTAAGCACGAAGTTGAGCAAATAGTGGAGCATGAGCTTTGGAAGACTCATGGTGACGATAACTTTAGTGCTCAATCCGTTATGTTTGCCGCAATAACTCTTTAATTCCATCGTCAGAACTAAGGAATTAATCAGATGAGCCTTATTTGTGGCATTGTTGTCCGGGACACATTAACAAGACTCGTATATCCACACTTTCGAAGATTGGATACTAGGACAGATTTTATTCTAATTCAAATGATGTCTACAAATCTAGTTTATTAGGCAAAGTGCCTAAAATATCTTTTACTTGGTAACAGTGCAAGTGCCACCGATCTGTTAGCCTTCGTTCATTGTGACGTAAATGGGCCCATGTCTAGCTAGGCTAGAAGTGGATATGAATACTTCGTAATCTTTACGGATGTGGCATCGCGTTACGGTTATATGTATCTTATGAAACACAAGTCAGAAACTTTTGAGTAATTCAAAGAGTTTCGACACGAAGTAAGAAAACAGATCGGTAAAAGTATTAAAAACATTGCGGTCAGACCATAGTGTAAAATACTTAAACATATGAGTTTCAAGATTACTTGAAAGATTATGGTATTCTTTCATAGTGGAATCCTCCCTGGACACCTCAATTTGACGGTGTGTCCGAACAGAGAAACCGAACTTTGTTGGATATGGTAAGGTTAATGATGAGTCGCACTAAGCTACCAATTTCCTTCTGAGGATACTCTTTAAACAGTGCAATACTTATTTTGAATAAGGTTCCATGAAAATCTGTTAGACAGAATTCATATTAGATATGAATAGGAAAGAAACTGGGTTTCTCATTCCTGATGATTTGGAATGTTGGGCATATGTTTGGATGATACCAAACTAGAACCCAATTCAGATAAGTTCATATTTGTAGGTTGTAATAGGGAGACCAAAGTATAGTACTTATACAACTCACAAGAGAACAATGTAAGAGAGAGAGTAAAACTCGATGAAAATCAGAGTAATACTTGTTGCTCTCATGCAGTTTTCCTAAGAGGAATTCCTATATGCAGTGGTGAGTGGGAAGAAAGTAAAACTCGATGAAAATCGGAGTAATACTATTCCAGGCACTGAGTCCTCACGGAACATCAACAGTTCATCAGGGATGAAACTATTCCAATAATCTTCGAAAACAAAAGAACCGCGTAGGTCAGGGAGAGTCAGAAAACAACCTGGGAGGTATGGGTTTCTGATCTCACCTCATGTAGATATCAATCTTATTGAGGAAGATAAACCGGCTACGTATGAGGAAGTGATACAAGGTATCGACTCCTTTTATGGCAAAGTGCCATGAAGTTCGAAATGGATTCTATGTATACAACTAAGTTTGGACACTGGTTGGTGTACCAGAAGGCATTGTGCCTATTGGTACTATATGTGTCTTCAAGGAAGACATACATGGATGACAACATATAAATGTACACAGTTAGGCTTGTACAGAAAGGGTATCGTCAACAACATAGTGTCGACTACGATGAAATTTTTTCACCTGTTGCAATAATTAAATCCATTTGGATAATGCTTGCTAATGTTGGATATTTCATTTATGAAATATGGCACATGGTTGTCAAAATCACTTTCCTTAAACGGAAACCTTTTGGAGGATGTTTATATACATCCTGACGGTTTTGAGGGGCCAAAACATGTAAATAAGGTTTACAAGTTAAATCGATCCATTTATGGATTGAAGCAAGCATATGGTTCTTGGAACTAACGTTTTGATGAGATCATAATGGTATATGATTTCGTTCAAAACGAATATGATTCTTGTGTATATAAGAAGGTGAGTGGGAGAGCACTGACAATAAATGTCCTATAAGTTGATAATATATTGCTTCATAGCAATAAAATTCCCATAATATAATCAGTGAAAGCATAACTTTCATTAAAATTCTCCATAGTAAACCTGGGAGAAGCAAGTTTTATTCTAGGAATAAAGATCTACTAGGATAGATCTAGAAAGCTACTGACAACCCTCACAGAGTTCGTACGTTTTTGAAATGTATGTGACCTGATGTCTTATATGCTTTGAGCATATGTAGACGCTATAAGGGTAATCCAGGTGATGGTCACTGGATTGATGTAGAAAACATCCTTGAGTGTCTTGGACGAACTAAGGATGTTTTCTTAAGCTTTGGAGGAGGAGAACTTGAAGTGACTAGGTTCACCGCTGCAAGTTTCCAAAACAACAAAGATGACTTTAAGTCGTAATAATGGTACATATTTAGTTTGAAAAACGGAACAGTGAGCTGGAAATCTTCCAAGCAAGATACTGTTGCTGAATAAATAACAAAAGCGGAACATTGCTGCAGCTGAGGCAACAAAAGAAGCATTTTAGATCTATATAATCCTAATTGGATTAGGTATAGTTATGTTAGCAGCTCAGCTAGGCTATAGCATAGCCTAAAGAATTACGGTCTCATCAATGATCCAAGTATATACTTCGACTGTTTCATCTGATTCGTTAGATTATACATCGTGGCGATGTGATGATCGAATAAAATGCATCAGATGATAACATTGCAAATCCGCTGACGAAAAATATTTCTCAGCAGAAGTTTGAGTGACCCGTACATAGTTCAGGTGTAGGACACTTTAGTGATTGGCTATAGGCCAAGTGGGAGATTGTTGGACAATTATGACACATAGCATCACTATTTGTACAATATATGGTATTGTTGTACAAATTAACTATGAGACAAATGAAATTACTCTTTAATCATTTGTAATTGGATTACCGGAATAAATAAATGATAAAAGTCCATATGAATAGTACCAGATTAATAAGATATGAGACAATATTAATCCAAGTAAGGTTTAATCATTAAATATCCCTAATCGTAGTATTATCGAGACTGGACATCGATAATGCGAAATAGACTAGTATTACACTTTGCATGTTATGGAAGCGTAACGACATAGTTCTCATATATTTGGGTATTGGATACCCATGCAAGTGTAATATGAGGTTATGTTTACCGATGGTTCGGAAACAAATTCACTCTGGATAGACCCCTCGGAATCCCATTGGTAGTATGACTATATGTCTATAGGAATCTGAATCAGGGTAGGTGTATTTGGTCTTAACCTGAGACTTGCATCGCTAATACTTGCGACAATCAGTATACTTTGGTTTTGGACGTCCGGAGCTTTAACAGGTTCTGTGTACGCCTCTTCTGGGAATACTAAGAATCGTAGTGTATTGGGTGTGATGTCAAGATGGAAGATGATGATCACGTAGGATACGGAACTAGTACTCTTAAGTACTGCAGTCATCAGGATAATATGACTAGGTCATGATTATCCCATTATAGAGACTAGTTACCAGAGATCCAATATATGCTTCGTACGAGGCAGACACAATTATAGCCCCAGGCCTAGCATGTGATATCGATACTGGATTGTAATACGCATTACCACGTATACTACGTCTGACAAAGATTACATATTCCTTTAAATAATATTTCTGGAAAATTGGGTAGGCACGATGCTTTGCTAGAAGCCAACCATGTCTTGTAAATCGGTAAGAACGTGGTACGAGGTACGCACGTGTTCGGATAGTCCGACGACCGTATTTACTGCCAACATATCCAGGGATCTCATAGGTCGCTTCCCGAAGATTCACTGATAATGTTTGACTCGAACAGAATTAATCTGGGATTAATTATGAGAGAGAGAAAATTAATCTAGGATTAATTGCGAAAGAATTTATCTGGGATAAAATTTGTTTAGAAGAGAGAACACGATTAATTTAGAATTGATCGATAAGTAAATTTAATAGTGAAATTAGATTTTACTATTTAATTTATTGGGCTAAATGAAATCGGATTTCATCACGGAATTAAAATTGGATTTTAATTCGAGCGAACAAATTAATTTAGAATTAATTCGTAAGCGACTTTCGTAATAATTTTGCGAGGCATTGTTATTTAATTAAATTTGATTTAACTAAGTCGTAACGGAAAATTCATTAATTCGAAATTAACGAAACTGAACACGAAATATGTTTAGCGGGCTGTTTGACAATTATGACCCATAGCGTCACTATTTGTACAGATCATGGTGTTGTTGTACAAATTAACTATGTGACAAAGGAGATTGCTCTCTTATCATTTATGATTAGATCACCAAGATGTATAAATGATATGAGGTCCTTATTTTTTGTTCCTGGATTGAGAATGATATGAGACAGTATCAATCCACGAAGGATAAATCATTAAATATCCCTAGTCAGAGTATTATCGAGATTGGACATCGATAACTACGTAAAAGACTAGTATTACACTTGTGCGCGTTGTGAGGGCACAAACGGCATAGTTCTAATATATTTGGGTATATGATACTCATGCAAGTGTAATAGGAGGTTGTGTTTTACCGATGGTACGGGAAACAGCTTCGCTCTGGATAGACCCCCTCAGAATTCCATTGGTAGTATGACTATGTGTCTATGGAAGTCCGAAATCAGGGTAGGTGTATTTGGTCTTAACCTGAGACTTGCACCGCTAATACATGCGACACTCAATATATTTTGGTTTTGGTAGTCCAGGGCTTTAATCGGTTTCTGTGTACGCCTCTTCTGGGTATATCGAGAATCGTAGTGTGTTGGGTGTGATGTCAAGACGGAAGTGTCACTCCAGTCATATGGAGATGATTGTCACGTATGATACGGTACTAGTACTCTTATTTACTGCAGTCATTAGGATAAAATGACAAGGTCAGGTTTATCCGATTACAGAGACTAGTTACCAGACATCCGACATGTGCTTCGTACGGGGCAGACACAATTCCAGCCCCAGGCCTAGCACGTGATCATCCGATACTGGATCGAAATACGCAATACCACGTATAATATGCCTGATATAGATCCTTATTCCTGTAAGGATATTTCTGGAGAATTGGGTAGGCATGACGCTTTGCTAGAAGCCAACATTGTCTTGTAAATCAGTACAAACGTAGTACTTGGTACTTATGTGTTCGGATAGTCCGACGACTGTATTTACTGCCAACATATCCGGGGTGTTGAGTTCCTAATTAGGTCCCAAGAATCATCCAAAACAAGAAAGAAATCGCATGAATACATCAAGGAATAATGGCGGAAACATATACTCACAATGATTGGTTTGAGATGCAAAGAACACAAGTATTTTTCTTCCTCCATCAAGCTCGGTTTTGGCCATCTTGGAGCTACTGAACTGCACGGTGTTGGGCTGTGAAAATCCTCAAAATTTCGGCCATTAAAGACCTCCATTAAAGCTCCAAGCTTTGAGATTCCAAGCTCACAACTCACTTCCCTATCACCTTAATATAACCCATGTGTGTGTGCTAGCACCATATGTTCTTCCTTGTTTCTCATAGATTCGGCCATAAGCCAAAAATTTGGGAAGAATCGGCTCAAAGCCGTGAGAGGAAGAAGGAGGGAAAAAGAGGGAGATGAAAAACGTTAAAGGGAGAGAGAGAGAGAAAAAGTGCAATTAGGTTTATATATTTTAATTTCCAAAATTAATAATAATAATACCTTTTACAACTTTTCATCTCTATTAAAAAAAAAAAAATTCCTTTTACTTTTCAAAAAAGCAAAAGTCAAAAAGCAAAAAGTGCTTTTCAATCATCTATCACTATTCACATCAAGTCACTTTAATAAAGTGACAACATGTCATGTCACATCACTCAAAGTGATAAGTGATTTGACAATTGACGCGACTAGTGATTTGACGCTTGATGTGACTTGCGTGCCGTGCTCGAATTCGAAATGCGAATGCGCTCACAATAAATCTCGGGCTCGGGTTCGCTAATTCCAAATTAACGAATTTTCCGTCGCGTCGTAATTAAATGATTACGCCTAGCGAATTCACTATTCACGTCGCTAACGAATTAATTCTAAATTAATTCGTTCGCCCGAATTAAAATCCAATTTCAATTCCGCGTCGAAATCCAATTTCATATAATATATCGAATATATTATTTTTACCGATTAATTCCAAATTAATCGTTCTCTCTCTTTAAACGATATTTTATCCCAGATAAAATATCTCCGTAACTAATCCCAGATTAATTTTCTCTCTCTAGAAATTAATCTTCTCTCTCTACTAATTAATCCCAGATTAATCATAGTGCGAGTCATACATCATCGGTGAATCTTTGGGAAGCGACCCATGAGATCTCCGGATATGTTGGCAGCGAATACGGTCGTCGGACTATCCGAACACGTAAGTACCTCGTACTACGTTATACCGATTTACAAGACAAGGTTGGCTTCTAGCAAAGCGCCATGCCTACCCAATTCTCCAGAAATATTCTTACAGGAATATATAGATCTGTATCAAGCGTAGTATACCGTAGTATTGTGTATATCGGCCCAGTATCGGATAGTCACGTGCTAGGGCTGGGGCTGGATAAGTGTCTGCCCCGTCCGAAGCATATGTCGGATGTCTGGTAACTAGTCTCTATAATCAGATATTCATGACCTGGTCATAATATCATGATTGGATGCGCATCACTCAAGAGCACTAGTACCGTATCATGCGTGACATCATCTCCACTATGACTGAAGTGATACTTCCGTCTTGACATCACACCCAATACACTACGACTCTCTGATAAACCCAGAAATGGTGTACGCAGAACCGGTTAAAGCCCTGTACCACCAAGATCAAAGTCTAACGATTATCGTAAGTATTAGCGGTGCAAGTCTCAGGTTAAGACCAAATGCACCTACCCTGATGTCGGACTCCCATAGACACATAGTCATAATACCAATGGGATTCCGAGGGGTCTATCCAGAGCGAAGCTGTTCCCGTACCATCGGTGAAACACAACCTCCTATCGCAGTTGCATAAGTATCCAATACTTAAATATATGAGAATTATGCCGTTGTGCCCTCACAACGCGCACAAGTGCAATACTAGCCTATTCCGCATTATCGATGTCATGTCTCGATAATACTACGACTAGGGATATTTAATGATTTATCCTACGTGGACTGATACTGTCTCATATCATTCTCCGTCCAGGAACAAATCATAGGGACCTCTCATCATTATATATCTAAGGTGATCTAATCACAAATGATAAGAGTGCAATCTCCTTTGTCACATAGTTAATTTGTACAACAACACCATGATCTGTACAAATAGTGACGCTATGGGTCATATTATCCAACAATCTCCCACTTGGCACATAGCCAGTCACTCGAGTGTCTAACACCCGAATTATGTACGGTTGGCTCAAATTGCTGAGAAAAGGTTTTCGTCAGCGGATTTGCATGATTATCATCCGATGCGATTTACATGATCATCACATCGCCACGATGTATGATCCAAACGAATCAGATGAATATAGAAGTATATATCTGGATCGTCGATAGGGATGGCAATTTTACCCACAAACCCGCAAACCCGCAAAAACTCACCCGCAATGGGTAGGATTTGGTAAATATATTAGTGGGTGCGGTGCGGGTTTGGTAATTTAAAGCAAAACCCACTGCGGGTGCGGTGCGGGTTTGGTATTTTAGAAAAAAATGCGGGTATCCACTGCGGGTATCCACATACCCGCAATATTATTTTTTATTTATTAATATTTTTAGGATAATATAAAAAAACATTCATAAAAAAATAACTAACAAAACCTAAACCTCAAACACTAATCCACAGTTCCACACTCTCATTCAGCCGCAGCCCGTAACCTGCCCAACTGAAGATTTTTTACATGACTATTATTGTTTTTTTTTAATCACACTTGTTAATAAAATTATAATACAAAAATTTGGATTAAGTTCACATGATCATAAACGGGAGATGAGCAAAATAAGCTAGTGTTTGTTGCAACTTCAGTAGCTTTACTGCTTCTTCATTACACTTACACCACTTGAGCCTTGTAAGCATCACTTTCATTACACTTAGCATAAAAAATATGACCAAATGTTGGTGATTACTTTTTAGCTTATTGTCGATTGAGTTGGCTAACTTAGATCATTATAATTATGAAAGGAAGAACTCGTTTTAATTATGTTTATATGAAAAAAATAAACATAGGGTATCGAATCTTTCATACATTATGTTATCTACGTACTGTATTTACATACATTGCATGTTGTATATGTCAAATGAAAAAAAATGTGAAAAACTACAGCTAGCACTTAAAAATAAATTATTTAATTAAAAAAATTATATTATTAAGAACACAAAGTAATTCAATATTTTAAAAACCGCAAAAAATCCGTTGGGTACCAATGCGGGTTGGTAATTTATTTTTATATGCGGTGCGGGTTTGGTAATGAAAATTAAAACCCGCAACGGTATGGTGCGGGTTTGGTAATTATTTACATATGCGGGTGGGTTTGGTAATGGCAAACCGCCACCATACCCTACCCACTGCCATCCCTAATCGTCGATGAGACCTTTAATTCCTTAGTCTGTGCTGACGCCTAGCTCAGCCACTAACAGAACTATATCTAATCTAATTAGATTTATTATCGACCCAAATAGCTTCTATTGCTGCCTCAGCTGCAGCAATAATCCGTATTTGTTGTTTATTCGGCAACAGAATCTTGCTCGGAAGATTTCCAGCTCACTGTTCCGTTATTCAAACTATATAGTACCTTTTGCGACTTTTAGTCGTCTTTATCAGTTATAGGAAACTTGCTACAGTGATCCCAATCACTTCAAGTTCTCCTTCTCCATAGACTAAGACAGCATCCTTAGTTCTCTAAGATACTAATGGATGTTTTTAACATTAATCCAGTGACTATCACTCGGATTGCTCTGTTTGTAAATCCATATGCTCAAAGAGTATGATACACCAGGGTTGTTGTACATTTTTCAATGTACGGTTTCTAGGAGAGTATTTCGAAAGCCAAGCTTTCGCCGATATTTATTTTATGGCAATATCATTTCCAAGAAATGACGTATTATCATTATTTTATAGGACAGCCACTTTCAGTGCGGTCCCACTAACCTTCTTATATATACACTAGAATTATTTTCGTTTTGAATTAAATCATACATCATTATGATTATATCAAAACGATAATTCCAAGAACCTAATGCTTGCTTCAATCCAATCATGGATCGAATAACAAGCATTATCCAAATGGATTTACCGTGGCAACAGGTAAAAAAATTGAATCGTAATCAACACAATGTTGATAACGATACCTTTCCGTTAAAGCCTTGCTTTATACGTTGGTATGTTGCCATCCATGTATGTCTTCCTAGAAGACTTTTAAGTACCATTAGGCACAATGCCTTGTGGTACATCAACTAGTATCCAAACTGGTTGATATACATGGAATCCATTTCGGATTATATGGCACTTTGCCATAATTGGGGAGTTGATATCTTGTATCACTTCCTCATACGTAGTCAGTTGGTATTCCTCAATAAGATTCACATCTTTATAAGGTTAGATCAGAAACCCATACCCCAGGTTGTTTTCCGACTCTGTCCGACTTACGCGGTTCTTGTGTATTCGAAGATTAATGGTAATAGTCTCATCCTTGATGAACTATTTGTGTTCCATTAAGATTCGGTGCCTTGAACAGTATTACTCCGATTTCATCGAGTTATACTATCCTCCCACTTACCACTGCATATCGGTATTCTATCAGGAAAAACGTATGGTGAGCAACAATCTAATTGTTCTCTTGTGAGGTGTATAAGTACAATACTTACGGTATCCCTAGGATGACCTACATTTGGCACTTATCCTATTTGGGTTTTAGTTTGGTATCATCCAAACATATGCCTAGCATACCCAAATTATCAGGAATGAGAAACCCGGTTTCTTTCCCGTTCATATCTAATATGTAATCTGTCAAACAGATTTTATGGAACCTTATTCAAAATAAGTTCTTGCACTGTTTAGCATATCCGTCGAAGGAAATGGTAGCTCAGAGCGACTCGTGATTAACCTTATCATGTCTAACAAAATTCGGTTAATCTGTTCGGACACACCATCAAACTGACGTGTTCCGGGAGGAGTCCTTATTTGAAAGAATATTATACTCTTTCAAATATACTAGAAACTTATTGTTTAAGTATTATTCATTACGGTCTTACCGTGACGGTTTAATACTTTAGCCGATCTATTTGTCTATTTCGTGTCGAAACTCTAAAAGTTTCCGATTTGTGTTTCAAAAGAAACACATAACCATACGCGATGCCACATCCGTACAGGTCACGAAATATTCATATCCATATCTAGCCTAGCTAGACATGGGCCCACTTGCTTCACTATGAAGTAGGGCTAACAGATCGGTGGCATTTACACTTTTACCAAGTAAATAGTGTTTTAGGCACTTTGCCCAAATAGACTAGATTCATAGACTTTATTTGAATGGAATCAAATCAGTCCTGGTATCCGCTCTTCAAAAGTGCGGATATACGATTCTTGTTTATCAGTGTCCCTGACAACTATGCCACAATTAAGTTTCTTAACTGATCAAATCAGTTTGAACTATTTATTTGTCATGTTATATATTTGAGATATTATTTATATTCAAAATATAAATCCTGTTATTCACATCTATCATCTTTATATAATGAAACACTTTAGTGTTCTAGAATAAAGGTACACCCGCAGCGGGTTATACGCGATATAGAGATAATGTTTCTAGTCAAACTAGCTACATTATAACAGTTTCTAAATTTAAGTACTAACCCGAAGGTAGTTCCTAAATTCAGATATCTACGGTTAAAACAGCGACTTTCGTCCCGTTTTCAATTCGCAGATAAATCTCAATTGAAGTCAGTATCCTGTTCAAAATAGATTCTGAACATCAATATATATATTTTATGTACCACACTAAGTATCTAAAATCCAATTTTAATACTAGCTGTGAACATAATTATGACAAACATAATGGATTAAGCACTTAAGTTATCATTACATGATCTTCCAAAGATTATGCTCTACTATTTGCTTAACTCTGGGCTTAGGCATAATACGTTATTTTATCAAATAAAATAACTTATTATTTTTCCAGGACCATCCTGAAATTTATTCCCAATTTGAAAATTAAAGTCGTTTAAATACATTTTCACCCAGGATTATGTCTTAAACACTAATCTTTCATTTTTATATCTTGATTCTAATAGTCCAACTATTTAATCAACGATTTGTGGTACTATTTATTATAATGATTATAATAGTCCAACTATATAATCAAATATAATCTAAATTAATTAACCTCAATTACATTGATTACTATAGTCCAACTATAAAATCAACTGTAAACTGAAATTAATTAATTCAAATATATTGATTAATATAATCCAATTATATATAATCAAATATAATACAGTCCAACTGATTATTAAAACAACAATTTAAATATTAGTCCAACTAACATTTAATCTAACGACGAAATAATTTGAATGAGCGCGTATGGCGAGTAATTGAACGAGTATTGCAAATTCAATTCTTGCCTCCCACTATTTTTCGGCGAGCCTCTAACCCTCTGTCGAGTACTCGGGAAACCGTGTTTCCTAGTGGGCTAGGATCCCGTTAAATATCACACAATCTTGACTTTGGCCAACAAATTGTATGATAATTAACTAGGTAGATCTCGAAGATCAATTGGATCTCATCCAATTCCTAGATCCAGTAGGCGGATATCCAAATCCTAAACATATATCTTATATATGCCAATACATCCAATGTATTACCTAACCTTTTTCCTCTGAATCAACTAAGCCTTGGCTTTGGCACAACAAACCTAGTGATCCCAGTCAAGCGCGACCCATTGACCATGGAAAGCTTCGTAATCAATGTCGATGGACAAGAAGTGGTCTTGACTTTGGCCAACAAACCACAACTTGGACAAGACACTGATATGGAACAAAGCCTTCGTGATTCAAACACATCTTCGACGGACAAGGGCTTGACTTTGGCCAACAACCCATGCCAATCTCGGATCTTGAGTAAGAATCACTCAATGGAAGGAAAAACGCATGATATTTGATGAGGGTTTTTCGCGTGCAAATTGGCTACCAATTTAATTATCTTTGTTAAGGTCTCATCATCATACACCCTTAAACATGCATTCTAAACACATAATAAAGCGAGTATGAAAATAAAATAATAATGATATGCGGATGGATACTTTACATTGATCCTAGATCAAATCTCTCATTTTCTCTCTCCAAAGCTAGCACATGTATTTACTTCTACCGTTACACTACACTTCTAAAGAAACCTCATTTACATTGAGGGGAATAGGTGAGAAGAGAATACAAAGAGTATAGAGGTGATAAGGCTGGACACGCAGGTCCAATTTAATAAATCAAATTTATTACAACAATTTCTAAAATTGCCCCACCCGACTAATATCCATCCGATATACATTATTCATGCATCACAACCATGTATTCATACAAGCATGTTATCAATCAATCTAATCCAATTAATTAATCTGATAATTAGTGATCATCCAATGTTCAAACAACGATTTGATTTTTGCTCGAGTCAAACTCGTTTTGCGAATAAGTACTGAAAGTACGAATTCTTGAATTAAATTAAACTACAACATTAAATCCAATTTAACATGTATTTAATACTAATTCACTATTCAATTCCAAATTGAATATTACACTTTATTTAATGAACCTTTACGACTTAAATTCCAAATTTAATCGCAATGGGTCTCAAAGCCCAATTAACATCTAATGTTTATTTAATTAAAGTCCAATGGGCTTTTAATTAATTTCTTAAGGCGTGGACTTTTGGTCAACTCGGGTCAAACTGATAACCAAAATCCAATCCGGGAGTTACCCCATAAGCCTTTAAATTAATTTTGGCCCATTAGGCCCAATTAAATAATTAAGGTCCATTAAGTCATAATTGGACTTTATGGATGCGGTTTTGGGCCCAATTGGATCCAACCAAATTGGCCTAAACCTAACTTGGTACAACCAAGCCCAAAAGCCCAATTACAACCTATAAGGCCCAATTTCCAAAATAAGCCCAATTAATTAACTTATAAAATTCCAAATTCCATAATTAATTAACCTAAGTGTAATACACAATTAATTATCCAATTAACATTTCTAAAACATCAATTAGCCTAATTAATCATGCACTTTAACATTAAATAGTGTCCAACACAATTTATTAAAATCAAAACCAATTTACATGCTTTTGTTCTCGGTAATTAGGGGTTTTTCCAATCCGATTCGGTTTCAATCCAATTGAATCCACAATCATCATTTCCCAAATCAATTAAACTCATCTAATGAATCAAAATACAAAAAACACAATGAATTTCATATCCAATTGAATTCGGCCAAGCCTACTTTAATTTGGGAAAATTGTTCCAAATCAAAATTCAATCCAATCAAATTTCAATTCAACATTACCCACTTGTTTCAAGTCATCCAATGATCAAACAAACAAAAATTCACCAAGATATTAGGGTCTCAATTTTCGGCCAACATAAGCAATTTGGGAAAATTGTTCCAAACTCATTTTCAACAAATTGATCCAATCAATCCTCAATTAAACATACTTTAAGCATTCTAAATCATCCAATTTCATCAAAACATGCTCAAAATCAAGTTTACCCAAATTTGTCATGCCCAAAATTTGGGGAAAAAATGGATCCAACCAAATTTCATGAAATTGATCATGCACAACATCAATTCAACCTCATTCAAGCATACTATACTAAACAATTTAATCAATTGATGCTCAAATTGAGTTTACCCAATTTTGTCAACTTTGGCCTACACAAAAATTGGGGAAATTTGTCCCAAACACAATTTCTTCAAATTGATCTAATCAATCATTAATTCCAACTCATTTAAGCATACTATAACAAACAATTTCATCAAAACATGCCCAAATTCGTTTTACCCAATTTTAACCCTAACTTTTTCATGCTTGTTCAAGGCTCAAGATACCATTGTTGAGTTCCTAATTAGGTCCCAAGAATCATCCAAAACAAGCAAGAAATCGCATGAATACATCAAGGAATAATGGCGGAAGAAACATATACTCACAATGATTGGTTTGAGATGCAAAGAACACAAGTCTTTTTCTTCCTCCATCAAGCTCGGTTTTGGCCATCTTGGAGTACTGAACTGCACGGTGTTGGGCTGTGAAAACCTCAAAATTTCGGCCATTAAGACCTCCATTAAAGCTCCAAGCTTTGAGATTCCAAGCTCACAAACTCATTCCCTATCACCTTAATATAACCCATGTGTGTGTGCTAGCACCATATGTTCTTCTTCCTTGTTTCTCATAGATCGGCCAAAGCCAAAAATTGGGAAGAGAAATCGGCTCAAAGCCGTGAGAGGAAGAAGGAGGGAAAAAGAGGGAGATGATGAAAAACGTTAAAGGGAGGAGAGAGGAGAAAAAGTGAATTAGGTTTTATATTTTAATTTCCAAAATTAATATAATAATACCTTTACCACTTTTCATCTCTATTAAAAAAAAAAATCCTTTTACTTTTCAAAAAAGAAAAAGTCAAAAAGCAAAAAAAGTGCTTTCAATCATCTATCACTATTCACATCAAGTCACTTTAATAAAGTGACAACATGTCATGTCATGTCACATCACTCAAAGTGACAAGTGATTTGACAATTGACGCGACTAGTGATTTGACGCTTGATGTGACTTGCGTGCCGTGCTCGAATTCGAAATGCGAATGCGCTCGCAATCAATCTCGGGCTCGGGTTCGCTAATTCCAAATTAACGAATTTTCCGTCGCGTCGTAATTAAATGATTACGCCTAGCGAATTCACTATTCACGTCGCTAACGAATTAATTCTAAATTAATTCGTTCGCCCGAATTAAAATCCAATTTCAATTCCGCGTCAAAATCAATTTCATATAATATATCGAATATATTATTTTTACCGATTAATTCCAAATTAATCGTTCTCTCTCTTTAAACGATATTTATCCAGAAAAAATATCTCCGTAATTAATCACAGATTAATTTTCTCTCTCTAGAAATTAATCTTCTATCTCTACTAATTAATCCCAGATTAATCATAGTGCGAGTCATACATCATCGGTGAATCTTTGGGAAGCGACCCATGAGATCTCCGGATAGTTGGCAGCAAATACGGTCGTCGGACTATCCGAACACGTAAGTACCTCGTACTACGTTATACCGATTTACAAGACAAGGTTGGCTTCTAGCAAAGCGCCATGCCTACCCAATTCTCCAGAAATATTCTTACAGGAATATATAGATCTGTATCAAGCGTAGTATACCGTAGTATTGTGTATATCGGCCCAGTATCGGATAGTCACGTGCTAGGGCTGGGGCTGGATAAGTGTCTGCCCCGTCCGAAGCACATGTCGGATGTCTGGTAACTAGTCTCTATAATCAGATATTCATGACCTGGTCATAATATCCCGATTGGATGCGCAACACTCAAGAGCACTAGTACCGTATCCTGCGTGACATCATCTCCACTATGACTGAAGTGATACTTCCGTCTTGACATCACACCCAATACACTACGACTCTCTGATAAACCCAGAAGTGGTGTACGCAGAACCGGTTAAAGCCCTGTACCACCAAGACCAAAGTCTATCGATTATCGTAAGTATTAGCGTGTAAGTCACAGGTTAAGACCATACACGCCTACCCTGATTCAGCCTCCCATAGACACATAGTCATAATACCAATGGGATTCCGAGGGGTCTATCCAGAGCGAAGCTGTTTCCCGTACCATCGGTGAAACACAACCTCCTATCGCACTTGCATAAGTATCCAATACTTAAATATATGAGAACTATGCCGTTGTGCCCTCACAACGCGTACAAGTGCAATACTAGCCTATTCCGCATTATCGATGTCCTGTCTCGATAATACTACGACTAGGGATATTTAATGATTTATCCTACGTGGACTGATACTGTCTCATATCATTCTCCGTCCAGGAACAAATCATAGGGACCTCTCATCATTTATATATCTAAGGTGATCTAATCACAAATGATAAGAGTGCAATCTCCTTTGTCACATAGTTAATTTGTACAAAAACACCATGATCTGTACAAATAGTGACGCTATGGGTCATATTATCCAACACGGAGATCTCATGGGTCGCTTCTCGAAGATTCCCGATGACGTATGACTCACACTTTTAATTAATCTGGGATAATTGATGAGAGAGAAATTAATCTGGGATTAATTGTGGAGATATTTTATCTGGGATAAAATATCAATTAAAGAGAGATAACGATTAATTTGGAATAATCAATAATTAATATATTCGAAATTGGATTTCGAGCAGAATTAAAATTAGATTTTAATTCGGGCGAACGAATTAATTTAGAATTAATTCGTTAGCGACGTGAATAATTAATTGCTAGGCATGATTATTTAATTAAATTAGATTTAATTACGTCGAAACGGAAATTCGTTAATTTTGAATTAGCGAACCCCAAGCCGAGATTGTTTGTGAGTGCATTCGTATTTCGAATTCCAGTGCGGCACGCAAGTCAAATCAAGCGTCAAATCACTAGTTGCATCTAGCGTCACATCATTCGTCAATCAAGTGATGGATGTCTTTCACTTTGAGTGATTGACGCAAGTCACTATTCATGAGTGATGTGAGTTGATGTAGGTTGATTGGCTTTAATTGCTTGACTTTTTGAAAGCCAAATTCATTGTAAATGAATTTGAAATTCAAATTAGTGTATTAGATACAGTTTTGCCATCAAGCAAACTCATCTCTCTCTCACTTCTTCTCTTCTCTCTTCACACGCCCTCGGGGCTGTTTTTCTTCACTGGTTTTGGCTCACTGTCGAGAGCCATAGGGATAGAGTCATGATTTTGTTGCAAAATCAAGAGTGGTAGCACACTACGAATTCATCCGAAGGTGATAGGGAAGTCCACCCATGAGCTCGGAATCAAATCGTAAAGCTTGGAGCTTGACGGAGATGATCCATGGCCGAATGAAGGACACCAAAACAGTGAGCTATGACAGTCCACTGCTGAGCACAAAATCAGATTTTTTTGCCTTTCGCGTCGCTCAACTGATCGATGTGAGTATTCCGCAACTCCCTCGTTGTATTCTTACATTTGTTTCATGCTTGTTTAATGATATTGGAAACCTTAGAGAACTCCAACAATGGTATCAGAGCCAAGGTTGAGCATGAAAATGATTAGGGCTTAAAATTTGGGTAAAAATATGTTTGGAGCATGATTTATGAAATTGGATTGTTGAACAATTGTTTGGAACATTTTTCCCCAATAATCTTAGCTTGGCCGAGAGGAAGGAAGATCTAATTGTCTTGGAATTTTTGATTTTTTGTTCATTGGATGAATTGGAATCATTCGGGAATGTTGATTTAATGTCGATTGTGGATTTAATTTGATTGAAACCGAATTGGACACAAATTGCCCAAATTACCGAGAATGATATAGCATGTAATTGGGTTTGATTTTTGTTAAAATGTGTTGGACATGTTTTAATGTTAAAGAGCATGATTAATTAGGCTAATTTGATGTTTTGGAAATATTGATTTGGGTAATTAATAACGTTATACACTTTGGTAATTTAATTGGGAATTTGGAATTTGGTAATTTAATTATTTGGGCCTATTTTGTGAAATTGGGCTTAAGTGTTGTAATTGGGCTTATTGGGCTTGGTTGTACCAAGATGGGTTTAGGCACAATTGGTTGGATCCAATTAAGCCCAAAACCGCATCCATAAAGCCCAAATGCGACAAATGAACCTTTAAAGTTTAATTGGGCCTAATAGGCCAAAATTGATTTCTAAGCTTATGGCGTAACTCCCGGATTGGATTTTGGTTATTCGGTTTGACCCGAGTTGACCAAAAGTCCACGCCTTAAAAAATTAATTAAAAGCCCATTGGACTTTAATTTAATTGACGTTAGACGTTACTCGGGCTTTGAGACCCGTAACGATTAAATTTGGAATTTAAATCGTAAGGTTTATTAATAAAGTGTAATATTTAATTTGGAATTCAATAGCGAATTAGTATTAAATAAAAATTGAATTGGATTTAATTTTATAGTTTAATTTAATTCGAGAATTCGTACTTTAAGTACTTATTCGCAAAATGAGTTTGACTCACGCAAAATCAAATCATTGTTTGAACATTGGATGGTCACAAATTATCAGATTAATTAATTTGATTAGATTGATTGATAACATGCTTGTGTGAATACATGGTTGCGATGCATAATAATATATATCAGATGGATATTAGATGGGTGGGGCAATTTTAGAAATTTTTGTAATAAATTTGATTTATTAAATTGGACATGCGTGTCCAGCCTTATTACCTCCTTTCTCATTGTATTTCTCTTCTCACCTATTCCCTTCAAAGTAAATGAGGTTTCTTTAGAAGTGTAGTGTAAAGGGTAGAAGTGATACATGTGCTAGCAGGAGAGAGAAAGTGAGAGATTTGATCTAGGATCAATGTGTAAAGTATCCATCCGCATATCATTATTATTTATTTATATGCGCTTTATTATGTGTTTAGAACGCATGTTTAAGGGTGTATGATGATGAGACCTTAACAAAGATAATAAAGTGGTTGCCAATTTGCACACGAAAAACCCTCGCAAAATATTAAGCGTTTTTCCTTCCATTGAGTGATTCTTACTCAAGATCCGAGACTGGCATTGGCTTGTTGGCCAAAGTCAAGGCCTTTGTGTTGGACTATTATGACCCATAGCGTCACTATTTGTACAGATCATGGTGTTGTTGTACAAATTAACTATGTAACATAGGAGATTGCACTCTTATCATTTGTGATTAGATCACCTAGATATATAAATGATAGGAGGTCCCTATGATTTGTTCCTGGACGGAGAATGATATGAGACAGTATCAATCCACGAAGGATAAATCATTAAATATCCCTAGTCAGAGTATTATCGAGATTGGACATTGATAAATACGTAAAAGACTAGTATTACACTTGTGCGCGTTGTGAGGGCACAACGTCACAGTTCTCATATATTTGGGTATATGATACTCATGCAAGTGTAATAGGAGGTTGTGTTTTACCGATGGAACGGGAAACAGCTTCGCTATGGATAGACCCCCCCGAATTCTATTGGTAGTATGACTATGTGTCTATGGAAGTCCGAAATCAGGGTAGGTGTATTTGGTCTTAACCTAAAACTTGCACCGCTAATACTTGCGACAATCAATATACTTTGGTTGCGATCGTCCAGGGCTTTAACAGGTTCTATTTACGCCTATGCTGAGTATATTGAGAATCATAGTGTGTTGGGTGTGATGTCAAGAGGGAAGTGTCACTCCAGTCATATGGAGATGATGGTCGCGTAGGATACGGTACTAGTACTCTTAAGTACTCCAGTCATCGGGATAAAATGACAAGGTCATATTTATCCGTTTATAGAGACTAGTTACTAGACATCCGACATATGATTCGTACGGGCAGACACAATTCCAGCCCCAGGCCTAACACGTGATCATCCAATACTGGACAGAAATACGCAATACTACGTATACTACGCCTGATATAGATCCTTTATTCCTATAAGGATATTTATGGAGAATTGGGTAGGCATGGCGCTTTGCTAGAAGCCAACCTTGCCTTGTAAATCGGTACAAACGTAGTACGAGGTACTTACGTGTTCGGATAGTCCGACGACCGAATTTACTACCAACATATCCGAGGATCTCATGGGTAGCTTCCCGAAGATTCACCGATGACGTATGACTCGCAACTTTTATTAATCTGGGATTAATTAGATGAGAGAGAAAATTAATCTGGTATTAATTGCGGAGATATTTTATCTGCGATAAAATATCATTTAAAGAGAGATAACGATTAATTTGGAATTAATCGGTAAATTAATATATTCGATATATTAAACGAAATTGGATTTCGACGCGGAATTAAAATTAGATTTTAATTCGGGCGAACGAATTAATTTAGAATTAATTCATTAGCGACGTGAATAGTGACTTCGCTAGGCATAATAATTTAATTACGTCACAACGGAAAATTCGTTAATTTGGAATTAGCGAACCCGAGCTCGGGATTATTTGCGAGCGCATTCGCATTTTGAATTCGAGTGTGGCACGCAAGTCAAATCGCTAGTCGCATCTAGCGTCACATCAAGCGTCAAATCATGTCACTTTGAGTGATGTGACCATTGATTGATTGATTGATGTGACTTGATGGAAGTTGATGGTGGAGTGTAAAAAACTAAAATGTGATGGCATGATAGACATTTAATATATATAAATGTTTGGTATTTGTTTTTTGGTTTTGGAAATCAATTAATTGATTTTCTTAAAATCAAATAAGTTGTATTTGATACACTTTTAGCCATCCAACACACAACAACACAACCTCTCCTCTCTTTTTCCCTCCTCTCTCTCTCGCCCAACATGGGCAATTTCTTCACTACATTTTCTGGAAATGCCGAGAAGATGGGAAGCCAAAGGTCAAGATTTTATGGAAAAATCAAGAGTGCTAGCACACTACGAAGACATGCGAAGGTGATAGGGAAGTCCACCCATGAGCCGGGAACCATTCGACGAAGCTTGGACCTTAACGAAGGACCACCATGGACTCCAAAACAGCAGCCCACTGCCGTAGTTCACAGTGAGCAGAAATTTCATTTTGTTCGTCAAAGCGTCGCTCAACAGATCGATGTAAGTATTCCACAACTTCGTTGATTTGTATTCACACATATTTCATGCTTGTTTATGATCTTGGGACCTTAATAGAAACCAACAATGGCATCTTGAGCAAGGTTGAGCATGAAATTGATTTAGGGCTTAAAATTTGGGGAAAATGTTTTCTTGCATGATTTGGTTGAATTGGATGATTGAGTATGCTTAAAACATTTTGAATTGAAATTTGATTGGATCAATTTCATGAAATTGTGATTGGATCATTTATTCCCCAAAATCTTGTGTTGGCCGAATACATGAGAGCCCTAATTCTTGGTGATTTTGATTTTTTTATTCATTGGATGTGTTGGAAATCATTCGGGAATATGATTTAATGTCGATTGTGGAATTAACTGGATTAAAACCGAATCGGATGAAAAATCCCCAAATTGTCGAGACATGTAGCATGTAAAATTGGGTTTGATTTTTGATCAAAATATGTTGGACATGTTTTGTTGTTATTAGCATGATTAGTTATGTTAATTTATGTTTTAGAAATTTTAATTGGGTAATTAATTGTGTAATGCACTTTATGTAATTAAATGTGAAATTGGGTTTTTGTGATTAATTATAATTGGGCCTTAAAATTGGATTTGGGCTTGTTGTGTTGTAATTGGGCTTATTGGGCTTAGTTGTACTAAGTTAGGTTTAGGCCAAATGGATTGGATCCAATTGGGCCCAAAACCGCATCCATAAAGCCCAAACACGACTAATGAACCTTTAAAGTTTAATTGGGCCTAATGGGCAAAAATTAATTTCTGGGATTATGGGGTAACTCCCGGATTGGATTTTGGTTATTCGGTTTGACCCGAGTTGACCAAAAGTCCACGCCTTAAGAAATTAATTAAAATCCCATTAGACTTTAATTAAATTGACGTTGGACGTTAATCGGGCTTTGAGACCCGTAATGATTAAATTTGGAATTTAAGTCGTAAAAGGTTTATTATTAAAGTGTAATATTTAATTTGGAAATAAATAGCGAATTAGAATTTAATGCATATTAAATTGGATTTAATGATGTAGTTTAATTTAATTCGAGAATTCGTACTTTGAGTACTTATTCGCAAAACGAGTTTGACTCGCACAAAATCAAATCGTTGTTTAAACATTGGATGGTCACTAATTATCAGATTAATTAATTTGATTGGATTGATTGATAACATGCTTGTGTGAATACATGGTTACGATGCATGAATAATGTATATCAGATGGATATTAGATGGGTGGGAAAATTTTAGAAATTGTTGTAATAAATTTGATTTATTAAATTGCTCATGCGTGTCCAGCCTTATCACCTCCTTATTCTTTGTATTCTCTTCTCACCTATTCCCCTCAAGGTAAATGAGGTTTATTTAGAAGTGTAGTGTAACGGGTAGAAGTAAATACATGTGCTAGCGGGAGAGAGAAAGGGATAGATTTGATCTAGGATCAATGTGTAAAGTATCCATCCGCATATCATTATTATTTTATTATACGCGTTTTATTATGTGTTTAGAATGCATGTTTAAGGGTGTGTGATGATGAGACCTTAACAAAGATAATAAATTGGTTGCCAATTTGCACTCGAAAAACCCTCGCAAAATATTAAGCGTCTTTCCTTCCATTGAGTGATTCTCACTCAAGATCCGAGACTGGCATTGGCTTGTTGGCCAAAGTCAATGCCTTTGTCCGTCGAGGATGTGTTTGAATCACGAAGGCTTTGTTCCATATCGGTGTCTTGTCCAAGTTGTGGTTTGTTGGCCAAAGTCAAGACCACTTCTTGTCCATCGACATTGATTACGAAGCTTTCCATGGTCAATGGATCGCGCTTAACTGGGATCACTAAGTTTGTTGTGCCAAAGCCAAGGCTTAGTTGATTCAGAGGAAAAGGTTAGGTAATACATTGGATGTATTGGCATATATAAGATATATGTTTCGGACTTGGATGTCCCCCTACTGTATCTAGGAATTGAATTGGATCCAATTGATCTTAGAGATCTACCTAGTTAATTATCGTACAATTTGTTGGCCAAAGTCAAGATTATGTGATATTTAACGGGATCCTAGCCCACTAGGAAACGCGGTTTCCCGAGTCCTCGACAGAGGGTTAGAGGCTCGTGGAAAAATAGTGGGAGGCAAGAATTGAATTTGCAATATTCGTTTAATTACTTGCCATACGCGCTCAAACAAATATCATTCGTCGTTATAAATTAAATATTAGTTGGACTAATACTTAGATGTTGTTTTTAATAAATAGTTGGACTATATTCAAACTATTCATTTGTAGTTGATTTTATAATTGGATTATAGTAATCAATATAATTGATTTTAATCTATTAAATTATAGTTGATTAAATAGTTGGACTATTGTAATCATTATAATAAATAGTACCTAAATCATTGATTAAATAGTTGGACTACTAAAATCAAGATAAAATTGAAAGATTGACATTTAAAACATAATCCTAGGGAAAATGTGTTTAAATGGTTTAATTTTCAAATTGGGAATAAGTTTCAGGATGGTCGTGGAAAATAATAAGTTATTTTATTTGATAAAATAACGTATTAAGCCTAAGCCCGGAGTTAAGCAAATAGTAGAGCATAATCTTTGGAAAATTTATGTGATGATAACTTTAGTGCTTAATCCATTATACTTACCGCAGTAGACTCCTTAATTTCTCAATCAGAACTAAGGATTAGATCCTTAAAGTATGATACTGAAATTGAAGGATCTTCATAAATCTATAGTTAGATTTTAGAAGTACTAATATTGCAATAGTAAACTCTTGGAGAGTTAATGACTATTCTCAAGGAGACAAAGTCAAACTTTGCAATAAGGCAAGTAGCGCAAGGCGCACCCTACTTCGATATTCTAGAAACCCGAGGCTTGGCCAAAGGCTACTGGAATGTCAAAAGGGCAAAGGCAAAATGATTATAATCTTCTAGGAAGATAAATGACATATCCCAAAATGTCTGCTTAAATGTGGCAAACGGGATCGCGGAAGCGTGACTGCCGTTTGAACAAAGCAGACATGAAGGAATTAAAGACGGTGCAAGGCTCCGGCTTTAAATATTTTTGTCAAGATTATGTTCACTACTAGTATTGAAATTGGATTTTAAATACTTAGTGTGAAACATAAAATATATGTATTGATGTTCAGAGTCCGTTTTGAACTGGATACTGACTTCAATTGAGATTAATCTGCGGATTGGAAACGGGATGAAAATCGTTGTTTTAACCGTAGATACCTAACTTTAGGAACTACCCTCGGGTATATACCTAAATTTAGAAACTGTTATAATGTAACTAGTTTGACTAGAAACATTATCTTTATATCAGTGTATTATCCGTTGCGGATATACCTTTATATTCTAAAACACTAAAGTGTTTCATTATATAAAGATGATATTGAGATATACACATTAGATGTGAATAACAATATTTATATTTTGAATATAAATAAATCTCAAATATATAACATGACAAACAAAACAGCTCAAACTGATTTGATCAGAAGAAACATATCGTGGCATTGTTGTCTGGGACACAATTAAACAAGACTCGTATATCCACACTTTTGAAGAGTGGGTACTCGGACTAATTTGATTCTATTCAAATAAAGTCTACGAATCTAGTTTATTGGGCAATGTGGCTAAAACATATTTACATGGTAAAAGTGCAAATGCCATCGACCTGTTAGCCCTAGTTCATAGTGAAGCAAGTGGGCCCATGTCTAGCTAGGCTAGAGGTGGATATGAATATTTCTTGACCTTTACGGATGTGGCATCGCGTTATGGTTATGTGTCTCTTTTGAAACACAAATCGGAAACTTTTACAGTTTCGACACGAAATAGACAAACAGATCGGCTAAAGTATTAAACCGTCACGGTGAGACCGTTACGGAAAATAATTAAGCAATAAGTTTCTAATATACTTGAAAGAGTATAGTATTCTTTCAAATGAGGACTCCTCCCGGAACACGTCAGTTTGATGGTGTGTCTGAACTGAGTAACCGAATTTTGTTGGACATGATGAGGTTAATTATGAGTTGCTCTGAGCTACCATTTCCTTCAACGGATACGCTTTAACAATGCAGGACTTATTTAGAATAAGGTTCCATAAAATCTGTTTGACAGATATCATTTTAGATATGAACAGGAAAGAAACTGGGTTTTCTCATTCCTGAAAATTTGGGATGCTAGGCATATGTTTGGATGATACCAAACTAGAACCCAAATTGGATAAATGCCAATTGTAGGTAATCCTAGGGATACATAAGTATTGTACTAATATAACTCACTTGAGAACAATTAGATTGTTGCTCACCATGCGGTTTTCCTAAGAGGAATACCGATATGCAGTGGTAAGTGGGAGATAGTAAAACTCGATGAAAATTGGAGTAATACTATTCCGGGCATCGATTCCTAATGGAACATAAATAGTTCATCTAGGATGAAACTATACCATTAATCTTCGAATAGACAAGAACCGCGTAAGTCGGAGAGAGTCAGAAAACAACTTGGGGTATGGGTTTCTGATCTCATCTTATAAAGATGTCTATCTTATTGAGGTATACCAACTGACTACCTATGAGGAAGTGATACAAGGTATCGACTCCCTATTATGACAAAGTGTCATGAGTCCGAAATGGATTCCATGTATATCAACTATGTTTTGATACTAGTTGATGTACCGCAAGGCATTGTGCCTATTGGTACTGTATAAGTCTTCAAGAAAGACATACATGGAAAGCAACATACCAACGTACTAAGCTAGACTTGTAGCTGAAAGGTATTGTTATCAACATTGTGTTGATTACGATTCAACCTTTTACCTGTTGCCACGGTAAATCCATTTAGATAATGCTTGCGAAAGCTGCATGTTTCATTTAAGAAATATGTCAGCTTAACGGGAAAACCGCTTTCCTGAAAAGGAAACCTTTAGGATGATGTTTATAACATCCTATCGGTTTTGTCGAACCATAACAAGTAAACAGAGTTTGCAGGTTGTTCGATCCATGATTGGATTGTAGCAAGCATCGGTTCTTGGAATTACCGTTTTGATGTAATCATAATAGTTTATGATTTAATTCAAAACGAAATGATTCTTGTGTATGTAAGAGGGTTAGTGGGAGCGCACTGATAAATAATGATAATATGTCATTTCTTGGAAATGATATTCCCATATATACAATCGGTGAAAGCTTGGCTTTCGAGAAAACTCTCCGAGAAATCGTACATTAAAAGTGTACGCGACCTGGTGTCTCATACACTTTAAGCATATGGATTCACAATCAGGCCAATCCGAGTGATAGCCACTAGATTGATGTTAAGAACATCCGTTAGTATCTTAGAGAACTAAAAATCTTGTCTTAATCTGTGGAGAAGGAGAACTTGAAGTGACTGGGATCAATGTTGCAAGTTTCCTAAACCGATAAAATGACTATAAGTCGCAAACGGTACTATACAGTTTGAATAATAGAACAGTGAGCTGGAAATCTTCCAAGCAAGATACTGTTACCGTATAAACAACAAATTTGGGTTATTGCTGCAGCTGAGGCGGCAATAGAAGCCTTCTGGGTCGATTATAAATATAATTAGATTAGATATGGTTCTGTTAGCTTCTGAGCTAGGCGTCAGCACAGGCTAAAGAATTAATGGTCTCATCAACGATCCAGATACATACTTCGATATTCATCTGATTTGTTCGGATCATACATCGTGGCGATGTGATGATCGAATAAATCGCATCAGATGATAATCATGCAAATACGCTGACGAAAGTATTTCTCAACAATTTGAGCCAACCGTACTTAGTTCGGGTGTCAGACACTCGAGTGACTGGCTATAGGTCAAGTGGGAGATTGTTGGACAATTATGACCCATAGCGTCACTATTTGTACAGATCATGGTTTTGTTGTACAAATTAACTATGTGACATAAGAGATTGCACTCTTATCATTTGTGATTAGATCACCTAGATATATAAATGATAGGAGGTCCCTATGATTTGTTCCTGGATGGAGAATGATATGAGACAGTATCAGTCCACGAAGGATAAATCATTAAATATCCCTAGTCAGAGTATTATCGAGATTTGACATAGATAAATACGTAAAATACTAGTATTACACTTGTGCGCGTTGTGAGGGCACAACGTCATAGTTCTCATATATTTGGGTATAGGATACTCATGCAAGTGTAATAGGAGGTTGTGTTTTACCGATTGAACGGGAAACAGCTTCGCTCTGGATAGACCCACTCGAAATTCCATTGGTAGTATGACTATGTGTCTATGGAAGTCCGAAATCAGGGTAGGTGTATTTGGTCTTAACCTGAGACTTGCACCGCTAATACTTGCGACAATCAATATACTTTAGTTGCGGTCGTCCAGGGCTTTAACAGGTTATGTGTACGCCTATGCTGGGTATATTGAGAATCGTAGTGTGTTGGGTGTGATGTCAAGACGGAAGTGTCACTCCAGTCATATGAAGATGATGGTCGCGTATGATATGGTACTAGTACTTTTAAGTACTGCAGTCATCGGGATAAAATGACAAGGTCATGTTTATCCGATTATAGAGACTAGTTACCAGACATCCGACATGTGCTTCGTACGTGGCAGACACAATTCCAGCCCCAGGCCTAGCATGTGATCATCCGATACTGGACAGAAATACGAATTTTTTCCTGTAAGGATATTTCTGGAGAATTGGGTAGGCATGGCGCTTTGCTAGAAGCCAACCTTGTCTTGTAAATTGGTACAAACGTAGTACTAGTTACTTACGTGTTCGGATTGTCCGACGACCGAATTTACTGCCAACATATCCAGGGATCTCATAGGTCGCTTCCCGAAGATTAACCGATGACGTATGACTCGCACCTTTTATTAATCTGGGATTAATTAGATGAGAGAGAAAATTAATCTGGGATTAATTGCGGAGATATTTTATCTGGGTTAAAATATCATTTATAGAGAGATAAAGATAAATTTGGAATTAATCGGTAAATTAATATATTCGATATATTAAACGAAATTGGATTTCGACGCGGAATTAAAATTAGATTTTAATTCGGGTGAATGAATTAATTTAGAATTAATTCAATAGCGATGTGAATAGTGACTTCACTAGGCATAATCATTTAATAACGTCGCAATAAAAAATTCGTTAATTTGGAATTAGCGAACCCGAGCAAGGGATTATTTGCGAGCGTATTCGCATTTCGAATTCGAGTGCGGCACGTAAGTCAAATCAAGGGTCAAATCGCTAGTCGCATCTAGCGTCACATCAAGCGTCAAATCATGTCACTTTGAGTGATGTGACCATTGATTGATTGATTGATGTGACTTGATGGAAGTTGATGGTGGAGTGTAAAACACTCAAATGTGATGGCATAATAGACATTTAATATATTTAAATGTTTGGTATTTGTTTTTTGGTTTTGGAAACAAATTAATTGATTTTTGGAAAATCAAATAAGTTGTATTTGATACACTTTTAGCCATCCAACACACAACAACACAATCTCTCCTCTCTTTTCCCTCATGTCTCTCTCGCCCAACATGGGCAATTTCTTCACTGCATTTTCTGGAAATGCCGAGAAGATGGGAAGCCAAAGGTCAAGATTTTGTGGAAAAATCAAGAGTGCTAGCACACTACGAAGACATGCGAAGGTGATAGGGAATTCCACCCATGAGCCGAGAACCATTCGACGAAGCTTGGAGCTTGAAGAAGGAGCACCATGGACGCCAAAATAGCAGCCCACTACCGCAGTTCACTGTGAGCAGGAAGTTTGTTTTGTTCGTCAAAGCGTCGCTCAACCGATCAATATAAGTATTCCGCAACTTCGTTGATTTGTATTCACACATATTACATGCTTGTTTATGATCTTGGGACCTTAATAGAAACCAACATTTTGTCCGTCGAGGATGTGTTTGAATCACGAGAGCTTTGTTCCATATCGGTTTCTTGTCCAAGTTGTGGTTTGGTGGCCAAAGTCAAGACCACTTCTCAACTCTCAGCCAACTCATAACAAAAAGAATAAAAACCGCCTTCTCTCCTCTCATATACTTCTCGATAATAAGAAACAACAACATTCCTTCAATTCTTTCTCTTTGATTGGCAATAACCCTTCTCCTCATAAACCAACACATACTACACGTCCACTCACTCCTCTCTCAGCTCTCGGCAAACCATAAAGTAACAGCCCCTCGCCTACTTCAACTAAGAACCCTCAACAAACCCTAGCCTCACCACGCACAACTCAATTGATAATAAGAAAACAAGCTACACCTGCCAACCAAACAAACCGAAGCCACCTCACACAACAAGCTGAATCAAACCCTAAGCAGTCCTCACTCACCTAATGCACACATCAACAACCTCATACATGCAGTTCACATATAAACCTAAAGCGACTCACACACCAGCCAAACACAGCCACGTTAACCATCACTCACCCCCTCTACAACCGACAAAACACTCCAGAACATCACCCAGCAACTGCCGCAAAACCAGCCCATGAACTGTACCCAAACAGCTACAAAACTAGCCACTGAACTGCACCCAAAATGCCATACAACCAGCCCCTAAACTGTACCCTGAAACAACTGAAAATCAGCCCCTAAACTTTACTCCAAACCACCGAAAATAGTCCAGAAAACTACCCAAAATATCACTCAAACAGCAGCAAAACAGTGAGTATTAGCAGCCCAAACAGCGAGGCTACGAAGGAAAACAATGAACCAGTACATCAGAAAAGTTACGGAGCACCAACCCTTCCGACAACCGCATAACGCACTTCCACGAGACGACTTAAGAGGTTAGACCTGAGGGCACCTTTTTAATTACTCTTGTTTCTTTTTTCTGTTATTTAGTATTATTTCTTCGCATGAGTATTGTTGGTTAATGTATGCTATGGCTATTGGATGAATGGAATATGTGTTATCTCTTGCAGTATATCGGATGGAAACCCAAATGTAAATTCTGTAGCCAAATCCGAATGTACGGTAGTGCGGTCCATACTTGGGATACAACGCCACGTACCGCTTGAGAGACGCACATATTTCATGTCATCCGATCTTATGTTTATTTGTTGTTTGTTAGAAATAGTATGTTACTTTTATGCATGATTAGGTTGTTTATTATGTTATTTTTTTATGCATGATTTAGATATTTCTTTCGCATTAGGAACTTGATTATGTCTCTTCTACGTTTATGTTTAGATTATTGTTTATTTACATTGCCATTCTTAGTGATTTAATGTATGTATGAGATTGTGTGTTTGCCGTTATTCCAACTTACTTTTATGCATGCAAACTTAGATATAGGTAGTATGCAAACTTAGATGTAGGTTGTTGTTGTGTAGACTCGGTTATATTATTACATAAATCCGTTCATTACAAGTGGCATAAGTAATGTCCATTATGAACCCAACGGTTTGAGGACTTTCCTTGCGAGGGGTGAGTGCGGCCTTAAATCATTATCCCAGTTCACACTGGGTGGCGACTCCATTTTATTTTTCCTGTTTAGTTCCCCCGCAGGCTACTCCGTACTCCCAACCGGGCCGCGAGCCCGGAACAGTGTCGCCGATTTCTTTGTCCTATAGTCTAGCGACTCCTCTGGGGATAGAGAATCGGCCCCGAAATAATGCCTTGTAATGGTTGTGATTTTTGTTTTAAGTTAACCGTGTCTACAGTGGGTTGAAGGGGTTTAATCAAAGGCACTATTAGAGCTAGGTAATGGTTTGGTGTCTTCCTTCATTCACTACCTTTCTATAAGGAAAAGCTGTGAAGGCATCTGCATAATCATTTACTCGAAGCTTACCATGATGGACTAATTTGGAGGACCTATTGTTTATTTATGTCACCAAGGCAATTAGAGCCTAAGAGGCTTGGGTATTTAAGAGAGTTCTCTCCACCCTCCCTTTAGGGAATCTTCAATAGGATATCCATTTGACAGTCAGTCATACACTATAACTCGATGGCACGTACCTTACCGTATAAAAAAGGTGTGATCACTTGGTCGCTCGAATCCTTGAATGAGGAGTCCTAGTTGTGGGAAATCCTTCGTCAACGGGAGCCTTTTTCTACACCCCCGTAAACTCACATGTGAACCATAGTTATATGACCAATAGAAATTATTTCTTTATGCTTGTGTTTAGGACCATCATCATTTGGATTCAGTTGGACTTTTTTTCAAGAGATGTGAACTTGTTGGGCCATTTAAACTGGGACGAGTTCGTGTCCTTTGACAATTGGGCCAAAAGCTTCTAAAATGCCGATGGGCCATTTTGTGTTTGGGCCTCTTATCATTTGAAGTTTTTTAGCCATGTTATCGTTAAATTGTAAACTTGTTGGGCCTTTTCAACCGGGACAAGTTTGCACCTCGCAATAGTATGATTGAGTGCTTTAAAATGATAATGGGCCGACTTATATATCTCATACATCGCACATATCTCATGCATCTCATGCATACACGCATCATGTTAACCCTTTGTGTCTTAAAAGCCATCATAGATATCCGTTGGGTTAAGGGTAAGAGGGAAGACTCATCAAAAACCCGTTAGCCAACATGAGCGAATCAGAGAACGAGGTATCTAATATGGATCAGTTGGAGACTAGTTTGACTAAGGTTACCGAGCAGTTTCAAGCTTTGACCGCTGATATGGCTAATATGGTTGTGCCCCGTGCTGGGGGAGGCTTTGAGAATGTGGGGCGTGAGGACCCTCTAAACAGATTGAGTGATGATATCCCTGTCTTTCTTGATGACATGGCTGAGTATGAAGAATGCGCCTTTGGACTGACTGCGTTGATAACTTTGAAGGCTAAGAACATCAAAGTTTACAGAGACTCGATATTGGTAGTCCGACAGATGCAAGGAGTGTTGGGTTTTCTAAGTCAAACCAAGATCAATTAAGCAATGAAATGTGCGAATACAACAAAGTAAAGTAGCGTAAATACTCACTTTTATCGGCTTTTGAATGTGATGAACAAAAAAAAAATTATACTCCAAGCTTTTCCTCATTGTGTGATTCGGTCAAGCCCCTTTGCTTTGATCTCCAAGCTCCAAGCTTTGTGAATGATTCCATGCTCAAGATTTGGTTTCCCTATCACCTTTGTAAGATCTCCTTAGTGTGCTAGCACTTGGAAAAATCTACAACAAATTGTTTCCCTTGTTATTGTGTGTCTCTCGGCCAAGCCAATAGAAGAGAGGAAAAATTGGGACAATGCCGAGAGTGAGGGAGAGAAGAAGAGGAGAAGTGTGTTGTGTGTTGATTTAAAAATTCAAGTAACCTAATACCAAAAAAAATCAAAAATTAGTAAAAGGTCTTTCACACATCAATGAATTTAGCTTGTGTGTTTCACAAGTTTCCAACAACCCAACCACTTCCATCAACCAAAAGTAGATGAGATGGACTAGGTGATGTTGTTGGACAAAATGACCCATAGCGTCACTATTTGCACAGATCATTGTGTTGTTGTAGCAAATTAACTATGTGACAAGGAAATTGCACTCTCATCATTTGTGATTAGATCACCATAGATATATAAATGAAGAGAGGTCCCTGTGATTAGTTCCTGGACTGAGAATGATATGAGACAGTATCAGTCCCCGAAGGATTAATCATTAAATATCCCTAGCCGGAGTATTATCGAGACTGGACATCGATAATGCGGAATAGGCTAGTATTGCACTTGTGCGCGTTGTGAGGGCACAACGGCATAGTTCTCATATATTTAAGTATAAGATACTTATGCAAGTGCGATAGGAGGTTGTGTTTCACCGATGGTACGGGAAACAGCTTCGCTCTGGATAGACCCCTCGGAATCCCATTGGTATTATGACTATGTGTCTATGGGAGGCCGAAATCAGTGTAGGCGTGTATGGTCTTAACCTGTGACTTACATCGCTAATACTTACGATAATCGATAGACTTTGGTCTTGGTGGTACAGGGCTTTAACCGGTTCTGCGTACACCACTTCTGGGTTTATCAGAGAGTCGTAGTGTATTGGGTGTGATGTCAAGACGGAAGTATCACTTCAGTCATAGTGGAGATGATGTCACGCAGGATACGGTACTAGTGCTCTTGAGTGTTGCGCAACCAATCGGGATATTGCGACCAGGTCATGAATATCCCATTATAGAGACTATGTTACCAGACATCCGATATGTGCTTCGGACGGGGCAGACACTTATCCAGCCCCAGCCCTAGCACGTGACTATCCGATACTGGGCCGATATACACAATACAATTTTTATACTACGCCTGATACAGATCTATATATTCCTGTAAGAATTTTTCTGGAGAATTGGGTAGGCATGGCGCTTTGCTAGAAGCCAACTTTGTCTTGTAAATCGGTATAAACGTAGTACGAGGTACTTACGTGTTCGGATAGTCCGACGACCGTATTTACTGCCAACATATCCGGAGATCTCATGGGTCGGTTCCTGAAGATTCACCGGTATGACTCGCACTTTAATTAATCTGGGATTAATTCGATGAGAGAGAAAATTAATCTGGGATTAATTATAGAGATATTTTATCTCGGATAAAATATCGTTAAAGAGAGAGAACGATTAATTTGGAATTAATCGATAAATTAATATATTCGATATATTATAACGAAATTAGATTTCGACGAGGAATTGAAATTAGATTTTAATTCGGGCGAACGAATTAATTTAGAATTAATTCGTTAGCGATGTGAATAGTGAATTCGCTAGGCGTAATCATTTAATTACGACGCGACAGAAAATTCGTTAATTTGGAATTAACGAACCCAAGCACGGGATTGTTTGCGAGCGCATTCGCATTTCGAATTCGAGTGCAGCACGCAAGTCAAATCAAGCGTCAAATCGCAAGTCACATCAAACGTCAACTCACATGTCACTTTGAGTGATGTGACATTTGAGTGATTGATGTGAGTTGATTTGTGGTGATTGACAAGCATTTAATGCTTTGCTTTTTGAAATTAAAATTGGTAAATGGTTTAATATTTTTGGAAAATATAAAACCCTTTACATTTTTTTTTTGATTTCCCACTAATTCTTTCTCTCTCTGATTTACGGTTTTGGCACTCTTTGGAGCCAAAAACCCATCTTCTTCTCTCTCGGTCTTGGACCGATTTCTTCATCTCTTTCTCTGGTTTGACCGAAAGAAATTGGAGAAGCAATGATCTTGTTGCAAGATCTTTGTGCTAGCACACTCTTGGAGGCATCCTAAGGTGATAGGGAAGTGAGTTCGTGAGCTTGGAAGCTTGAAGCTTGGAGCTTCAATGGTGTCCATCAATGGCCGAACCTTGGAGAAGCTGAACCAGTCACCACCGTGCAGCCCCTACCACGCGCAGCTCACTGCCGAGCAAGGGAGAGCAGTTCGTGGTCCATCTTCGTTGCATCTCTACCGATCCATGTGAGTTTTTCCGCACCTCATTTGGTTGTATTCAACTCGTTTTTATGCATTATAAATGATCCTTGGGACTTGATTGAAACTCAACAATGGTATCTTAAGCCATTTGTGCATAAAACGAATTTAGGGTTCTTAGCAAAATTTGGGGCTTTTTGATTTAAGCATGATTTTGACAAATTGTTTGTTTAAGAATGCTTGTATATGAATAACTTAGAGTTATATGTAATCAATTTGATGAAAAATTAATTGGATTGAATTTCCCCAATTTGTTTAGTGTTGGCCAAAATTGAAATTTGGGTAAACTTGATTTTGAGCATGTTTAATGAAATTAGATGATTTAGAATGCTTAAAGTATGTTTAATTGAGGATTGATTGGATCAATTTGTTGAAAATTAGTTTGGAACAATTTTCCCCAAATTGCTAATGTTGGCCGAATTTGGCAAGTGCCCTAATGTCTTGGATTTTTGATTTTTGTTCATTGGATGACCTGGAAATCATTTGGGGATGTTGAATTTATGTTTAATTTGGTTCAATTGGATTGAATTTGATTTGGGCATAATTTCCCTCTTTGGCCGAGACACTTGAAGCATGAAATTGGGTTTGATTTTGATCAAATTATGTTGGATATGATTAATTGATGATAAGCATGATTAATTGGACAAATTTGATGTTTTGGAAACTTTGATTTGGGTAATTAATAATGTTATACACTTTAGGTAATTTAATTGGGAAATTTGGAATTTTTGGAATTAAATTATTGGGCTTTAAAATTGGATTTGGGCTTTTAAAGTTGTTATTGGGTTTATTGGACTTTGTTGTACAAAGTTGGTTTAGACCAAAATTGGTTGGATCCAATTAGGCCCAAAACCGCTTCCAAAAGGCCCAAATGCGACTAATGAACCTTTAAAGTTTAATTGGGCCTAATGGGCCTAAATTAATTTATGTGCTTATGGGGTAACTCCCGGATTGGATTTTGGTTATTCGGTTTGACCCGAGTTGACCAAAAGTCCACGCCTCAAGAAATTAATTAAAAGCCCATTAGACTTTAATTAAATTAATATTGGATATTAATCGGGCTTTGAGACCCGTAACGATTAAATTTGGAATTTAAGTCGTAAAGGTTTATTTTATAAAGTGTAATATTTAATTTGGAATTAAATAATGAATTAGAATTAAATACGTATTAAATTGGATTTAATCATGTAATTTAATTTATTTGAGAAATCGTACTTTGAGTACGTGTTCGCAATACGAGTTTGACTCGAACAAAATCAAATCTTTGTTTGAACATTGGATGATCACTAATTATCAGATTAATTAATTTGATTAGATTGATTGATAACATGCTTGTATGAATACATGGTTGTGATGTTTGAATAATGTATATCGGATGGATATTAGCCGGGGGGGCGATTTTGGAAATTGTAATAAATTTGATTTATTAATTGGACCTGCGAGTCCAGCCTTATCTCCTATTTCTTTGTATTCTCTTCTCACCTATTCCCCTCAATGTAAATGAGGTTTCTTTAGAAGTGTAGTGTAACGGGTAGAAGAAATATTTGTGCTAGCGGGAGAGAGAAAGTGAGAGATTTGATCTAGGATCAATGTGTAAAATATCCATCTGCATATCATTATTATTTTATCAAATGCGCTTTATTATGTGTTTAGAATGCATGTTTAAGGGTGTATGATAATGAGACCTTAACAAAGATAATAAATTGGTTGCCAATTTGCACGCGAAAAACCCTCATTAAATATCATGCGTTTTTCCTTCCATTGAGTGATTCTTGCTCAAGATCCTAGATTGGCATGGGTTGTTGGCCAAAGTCAAGCCCTTGTCCGTCGAAGATGTGTTTGAATCACGAGGCTTTGTTCCATATTGGTGTCATGTCCAAGTTGTGGTTTGTTGGCCAAAGTCAAGACCACTTCTTGTCCATCGACATTGATTACGAAGCTTCCATGGTCAATGGGTCTGCGCTTGACTGGGATCACTAGGTTTGTTGTGCCAAAGCCAAGGCCTAGTTGATTCAGAGGAAAAAGGTTAGGGTATATATTCGATATATAGGCATATATAAGATATATGTTTAGGACTTGGATGTCCACCTACTGGATCTAGGAATTGGATTAGATCCAATTGATCTTAGAGATCTACCTAGTTAATTATCATACAATTTGTTGGCCAAAGTCAAGATTGTGTGATATTTAACGGGATCCTAGTCCACTAGGAAACACGGTTTCCCGAGTACTCGACAGAGGGTTAGAGGCTCGCCGAAAAATAGTGGGAGGCAAGAATTGAATTTGCAATACTCGTTCAATTACTCGCCATACGCGCTCATTTGAATTATTTCGTCATTAGATTAAATGTTAGTTGGACTAATATTTAAATTGTTGTTTTAATAAACAGTTGGACTGTATTATACTTGATTATATATAATTGGATTATATTAATCAATATATTTGAATTAATTAATTTCAGTGTACAGTTGATTTTATAATTGGATTATAGTAATCAATGTAATTGAGGTTAATTAATTTGGATTATATTTGATTATATAGTTGGACTATTATAATCATTATAATATATATAGTACCACTAATTGTGGATTAAATAGTTGGACTATTGTAATCAAGATAAAATTGAAAAGTTGGATATTTAAAATATAATCTGGGATTAAAATATTTTAATTGATTTAATTTTCAAATTGAGAATAAATAATAGGTTACTTTATTTGATAAAATAACTTATTATACCTTACGCCCAAAATTAAGCAAATAAGTAGAGCATAAAATCTTTGGAAGATTTATGTGATGATGACTTTAATGCTTAATTTAATATACTTGTCATAAATCTAATTTTAGATTTAAGAAGTATTAAAATTGCAATTTATAATTCTTGGAGAATTAATTGACTATTCTAGAGGAGATAAAGTCAAAGTTTGCAATTAGGCATGTAGCACGAGGTGCACATCGTTTCGATATTCTAAAAACCCAAGGCTTGGCCTAAGGTTCCTAAAATATTGAAAAGGATAATTGACATATACCAAAGTGAATACCATTTGGATATGGCAGACACGAAGGAATTAAAGAAAGGGCAAGGCTCTGACTTTAAAAATGTTTGTCAAAGTTATGTTCACAACTAGTATTGAAATTAGATTTTAAATACTTAGTGTGGTACATAAAATATATGTATTGATGTTCAAAATCTGCTTTGAGCAGGATACTAACTTCAAGCTGAGATTGCTCTGCGAATCGGAAACGGGACGAAAGTCACTGTTTCGACCGTAGATACCTAAGTTTAGGAACTACCTTTGGGTGTGTACTAAATTAGGAACTGTTATAATGTAACTAGTTTGACTAGAGACATTATCTCTCTATCAGTGTTTAATCCATTGTGGATAAACCTTTATATTCTAGAACACTCAGTGTTTCATTATATAAAGATGATACTGAGATAAACACATTAGATGTGAATAACAGAATTTATATTTTGAATATAATAAAAATCTCAAAACATATAAAATGACAAATAAATAGCTCAAATTGATTTGATCAAATAGAGACTTATTTGTGGCATTGTTGTCTAGGACAGAATTAAACAAGACTCGTATATCCGCACTTTCGAAGAGTGGGTACTCGGACTGTTTTGATTCCAATCAAATAAAGTCTACGAATCTAGTTTAATGGGCAATGTGCCTAAAACACTATTTACTTAGTAAAAGTGTAAATGCCACCGATCTATTAGCCCTAGTTCATAATGAAGCAAGTGGGCCCATGTCTAGCTAGGCTATATGTAGATATGAATATTTCATGACCTATACGGATGTGGCATCGCATTATGGTTATGTGTTTCATTTGAAGAACACAAATCTGAAATTTTTAGAGTTTCGACACGAAATAGACAAACAGATCGGCTATAGTATTATACCGTCACGGTAAGACCGTAATGGAAAATACTTAAGCAATAAGTTTCTTATATACTTGAAAGAGTATAGTATTCTTTCAAATGAGGACTCCTCTCGGAACACGTCAAAGTGACGGTGTGTCCGAATGGATTAACCGAATCATGTTAGACATGATAAGGCTAATCATGAGTCGCTCTGAGCTACCATTTCCTTCAACGGATAAGTTTTAACAGTGCAATAACTTATTTAGAATAAGGTTCCATAATAATCTGTTTGACAGATTACATATTAGATATGAACGAGAAAGAAACCGGGTTTCTCATTCCTGACCATTTGGGATGCTAGGCATATGTTTGGATAATACCAAACTAAAACCTAAATTGGATAAGTGCCAAATTGGTTATCCTAAAGGAAACCATAAGTATAGTACTTATAAATCTCACATGAGAACAATATGATTTTTGCTCACCATGCGGTTTTCCAAAGAGGAATACCGATATGCAGTGGTCAGTGGAGGATGGTGATACTCGATGAAAATTGGAGTAATACTGTTCGAGGCACGAAATCCTTAATGGAACACATATAGTTCTTCAATGATGAATTTATACCATTAATCTTCGAATACACAAGAACCGCGTAGATCGGAGAGAATCAGAAAACAACCTGGGGTATGGGTTTCTGATCTCACCTCATAAAAATGTTAATCTTTTAAGGTATACCAACTGATTACGTATGAGGTAATGATACAAGGTATCGACTCCCTATTATGACAAAGTGTCATGAGTCCAAAATGGATTCCATGTATATCAACAAGTTTGGATACTAGTTGATGTACCATAAGACATTGTGCCTATTGGTACTTTATAAGTCTTCAAGGAAGACATACATGGAAGGCAACATACCAATGTACTAAGCTAGGCTTGTAAAGAAAAGGTAGAGTTATCAACATTATGTTGATTTCGACGAAACCTTTTACCTGTTGCCATTGTAAATCCATTTGGATAATGCTTGCTAAAGCTGTGTATTTCATTTATGAAATATGACAGCTTAACGGAAAATCGCTTTCCTGAAAAGGAAACCTTTCGGAGGGTTTATAACATCATGTCGGTTTTGTCGTACCATAACAAGCAAACAAGGTTTGCAGGTTATTCGATCCATGTTGGATTGAAGCAAGCATAGGTTCTAGGAATTGTCGTTTTGATGTAATCATAATGGAGTATGATTTGTTTCAAAACGAAATGATTCTTGTGTATATAAAAGGGTTAGTGGGAGTGCACTGACATGAATGTCCTGTAAGATGATGATAATATGTCATTTCTTGGAAATGATATTCCCATAAAATAATCGGTGAAAGCTGGGCTTCCCTGAAAATGACTATAAGTCGCAAACGGTACTATACAGTTTGAATAACGGTACAGTGAGCTAGAAATCTTCCAAGCAAGATTCTGTTGCCGAATTAACAACAAATGCGGATTATTGCTGCAGCTGAGGCAGCAATAGAAGCCATTTGGATCGATAATAAATCTAATTAGATTAGATATAGTTTTGTTAGCGGCTGAGCTAGGCGTCAGCACAGGCTAAAGAATTAATGGTCTCATCAACGATCCAGATAAATGCTTCGACTATTCATCTGATTCGTTCGGATCATACATCGTGGCGATGTGATGATCGAATAAATCGCATCAGACGATAATCATGCAAATCCGCTGACAAAACCCTATCCTCAGCAATTTGAGCGAACCGTACATAGTTCGGGTGTGGGACACTTGAGTGACTCACTACGTGCCAAGTGGGAGATTGTTGGACAAAATGACCCATAGCGTCACTATTTGCACAGATCATTGTGTTGTTGTAGCAAATTAACTATGTGACAAGGAAATTGCACTCTCATCATTTGTGATTAGATCACCATAGATATATAAATGAAGAGAGGTCCTTGTGATTAGTTCCTGGACTGAGAATGATATGAGACAGTATCAGTCCCCGAAGGATTAATCATTAAATATCCCTAGCCGGAGTATTATCGAGACTGGACATCGATAATGCGGAATAGGCTAGTATTGCACTTGTGCGCGTTGTGAGGGCACAACGGCATAGTTCTCATATATTTAAGTATAGGATACTTATGCAAGTGCGATAGGAGGTTGTGTTTCACCGATGGTACGGGAAACAGCTTCGCTCTGGATAGACCCCTCGGAATCCCATTGGTATTATGACTATGTGTCTATGGGAGGCCGAAATCAGGGTAGGTGTTTATGGTCTTAACCTGAGACTTACATCGCTAATACTTACGATAATCGATAGACTTTGGTCTTGGTTGTACAGGGCTTTAACCGGTTCTGCGTACACCACTTCTGGGTTTATCAGAGAGTCGTAGTGTATTGGGTGTGATGTCAAGACGGAAGTATCACTTCAGTCATAGTGGAGATGATGTCACGCAGGATATGGTACTAGTGCTCTTGAGTGTTGCGCAACCAATCGGGACATTGTGACCAGGTCATGAATATCCGATTATAGAGACTATGTTACCAGACATCCGATATGTGCTTCGGACGGGGCAGACACTTATCCAGCCCCAGCCCTAACACGTGACTATCCGATACTGGGCCGATATACACAATACAATTTGTATACTACGCCTGATACAGATCTATATATTCCTGTAAGAATTTTTCTAGAGAATTGGGTAAGCATGGCGCTTTGCTAGAAGCCAACCTTGTCTTGTAAATCGGTATAAACGTAGTACGAGGTACTTACGTGTTCGGATAGTCCGATGACCGTATTTACTGCCAACATATCCGGAGATCTCATGGGTCGGTTCCTGAAGATTCACCGATGACGTATGACTCGCACTTTAATTAATCTGGGATTAATTCGATGAGAGAGAAAATTAATCTGGGATTAATTACAGAGATATTTTATCTCGGATAAAATATCGTTAAAGAGAGAGAACGATTAATTTGGAATTAATCGATAAATTAATATATTCGATATATTATAACGAAATTAGATTTTGACGAGGAATTGAAATTAGATTTTAATTCGGGCGAACGAATTAATTTAGAATTAATTCGTTAGCGATGTGAATAGTGAATTCGCGAGGCGTAATCATTTAATTACGATGCGACAGAAAATTCGTTAATTTGGAATTAACGAACCCAAGCCCAGGATTGTTTGCGAGCGCATTCGCATTTCGAATTTGAGTGCGGCACGCAAGTCAAATCAAGCGTCAAATGCAAGTCACATCAAGCGTCAAATCATATGTCACTTTGAGTGATGTGACATTTTAGTGATTGATGTGAGTTGATTTGTGGTGATTGACAAGCATTTAATGCTTTTCTTTTTGAAATTAAAATTGGTAAATGGTTTAATATTTTTGGAAAATATAAAACCCTTTACATTTTTGTTTGATTTCCCACTAATTCTTTCTCTCTCTGATTTACGGTTTTGGCACTCTTTGGAGCCAAAAACCCATCTTCTTCTCTCTCGGTCTTGGACCGATTTCTTCATCTCTTTCTCTGGTTTGACCAAAAGAAATTGGAGAAGCAATGATCTTGTTGCAAGATCTTTGTGCTAGCACACTCTTGGAGGCATCCTAAGGTGATAGGGAAGTGAGTTCGTGAGCTTGGAAGCTTGAAGCTTGGAGATTCAATGGTGTCCATCAATGGCCGAACATTGGAGAAGCCGAACTAGTCACCACCGTGCAGCCCCTACCACGCGCAGCTCACTGCCGAGCAAGGGAGAGCAGTTCGTGGTCCATCTTCGTTGCATCTCTACCGATCCATGTGAGTTTTTCCGCACCTCATTTGATTGTATTCAACTCGTTTTTATGCATTATAAATGATCCTTGGGACTTGATTGAAACTCAACAGATGTGACTTGTGTGGGCCCCACTTGATTCCAAATCTGAGTGGGCCCGCAACACATCCCGGGCTCGGGTTCGCTAATTCCGAATTAACGAATTTTCAGTTGTGACGTAATTAAATCAAATTTAATTAAATAATTTTGCATAGTAAAATTACTATTCACATCGCTAGCGAATTAATTCTAAAAAAACTCGTTTCCCCGAATTAAAATCCAATTTTAATTCCGCGTCGAAATCTAATTTCGTTTAATATATCGAATTTATTATTTTATCGATTAATTCCAAATTAATCGTTCTCTCTCTTTAATTAGAATTTTATCCCAGATAAAATCTCTTAGCAATTAATCTTAGATTAATTTTCTCTCTCTTATTATTAATCCTAGATTAATTATGTTCGAGTCATACGTCATCGGTGAATCTTCGGGAAGCGACCCATGAGATCCCTGGATATGTTGGTAGTAAATCCGATCGTCGGACTATCCGAACACGTACGTACCTAGTACTACATTTTTACTGATTTACAAGACATTGTTGGCTTCTAGCTAAACATCGTGCCTACCCAATTCTCCAGAAATATTCTTAAAGGAATATATAATCTATATCAGGCGTAGTATACATAGTATTGCATATTGCGATCCAGTATCGGATGTCACGTGCTAGGCCTGGGGCTGGAATTGTGTCTGCCCCGTACGAAGCACATATCGGATCTCTAGTAACTAGTCTCTATAATCGGATAAACATGACCTAGTCATATTATCCCGATAGCTGCAGCATACAAGAGTACAAGTTCTTTATCCTACGTGACCATCGTCTCCATATGACTAAAATGATACTTCCATCTTGACATCACACCCAATAAACTACGATTCTCAATATACCCAGAAGAGGCGTACACAGAACTTGTTAAAGCCCTGGACGACCAAAACCAAAGTATATTGATTGTCGCAAGTATTAGCGATGCAAGTCTCAGGTTAAGACCAAATACACCTACCCTGATTCGGACTTCCATAGACACATAGTCTTACTACCAATGGAATTCCGAGGGGTCTATCTATAGCGAAGCTGTTCCTATACCATCGGTAAACACAACCTCCTATTACACTTGCATGAGTATCCAATACCCAAATATATGATAACTATGATGTTATGCTAGTCTATTCCGCATTATCGATGTCCAATCTCGATAATACTAGGACTATGGATGTTTTAATGATTAAACCCTAGTGGATTAATATTGTCTCATATCTTATTAATCTGGAACTAATCATATCGACTTTTATCATTTATGTATCTTGGTAATCCAATTACAAATAATAAAAGAGCAATTTCCTTTGTGACATAGTTAATTTGTACAACAACACCATGTTCTGTACAAATAGTGATGCTATGGGTCATAATTGTCCAACAATCTCCCACTTGGCCTACAACAAATCACTCAAGTGTCCTTCACCTGAACTATGTACGGGTCGCTCAAACTTCTGCTGATAAACAACTTTCGTCAGCGGATTTGCAAAATTATCATCTGATGTGATTTATTCGATCATCATTTCGCCACGATGTATGATCCAAACGAATCAGATGAATAGTTGAAGTATATATTTGGATCGTTGATGAGACCATTAATTCTTTAGCCTGTGCTGTAGCCTAGCTCAGCTGCTAACAGAACTATTCCTAATACAATTAGGATTATATAGATGCAAAGTGCTTCTATTGCTGCCTCAGCTGCAGCAATATTCCGCTTTTTGTTGTTTATTCGGCAACCGTATCTTGCTTAGAAGATTTCCAGCTCACTGTTCCGTTATTCAAACTATATAGTACCCTTATTACGACTTATAGTCGTTTTTGACGGTTTAGGAAACTTGCAACGGTGAACCCAGTCACTTTAAGTTCTCATTCTCCATAGCTTAAGAAAGCATCCTTAGTTCATCTAAGATACATAAGGATGCTCTTATCATCAATCCAGTGACTATAACTTGGATTGGCCTGATTGTGACTCCATATGCTCAAAGCATATGAGACACCATGTCGCGTATATTTATTTCAATGTACGAGTTCTCGGAGAGTGCCAACAACTTTTAGATCTATCCCAGTAGATCCTTATTCCTAGAATAAAGGTTGTTTCTCCCAAGTATTCTACGGAGAATTTTCATGAAAGCCAGGATTTCACCGATTGTATTATGGGAATATAATTTCCAAGAAATGATGTATCATCATTATTTAGGATAATCACTGTCAGTGCGCTCCCACTAACCTCCTTATATACACAAGAATCATTATCTTTTTGTATGAAGTCATATACTATTATGATATCATCAAAACGTTGGTTCCAAGGACGCAATGCTTGCTTCAATCCATAAATGGATCGAATTAACTTGCAAACCTTGTTTGCACGTTTTGGTACGACAAAACCGTTAGGATGTTGTAAACATCCTCCAAAAGGTTTCCTTTCAAGGAAATCGATCTTGACGTTCAGCTGCCATATTTCATAAATGAAACATACAGCATTAGCAAGCATTATCCAAATGGATTTAATCAGGGCAACGGATAAAAGGTTTCGTCGTAATCGTCACAATGTTGATAACGATACCTTTTCGCTACAAGCCTAGCTTTGTACGTTGGTATGTTGCCATCCATGTATGTCTTCCTTGAAGACTTATATATTACCAATAGGCACAATGCCTTCCGGTACAACAACTAGTGTCCAAACTTGGTTGGTATACATGGAATCCATTTCGGACATCACGACACTTTTCCATAATAGGGAGTCGATACCTTGTATCACTTCCTCATATGTAGTTGGTTCGCGTTTCTCAATAAGATTGACTCTTTATGAGGTGAGATCAGAAACCCATACCTCCCAGGTTATTTTCTGACTCTCTCCGACAGACGCGGTTCTTGTGTATTTGAAGATTGTGGTACAGTTTCATCCCTGATGAACTGTTTGTGTTCCGTTAAGGAATCGGTGCCTGGAACAGTATTACTCCGATTTTCATCGCGTTTTACTTTCCTCCCACTTACCACTGCATATAGGTATTCCTTTTAGGAAAACCGCATGGAGAGCAATAATTAAATTATTCTCATGTGAGTTGTACAAGTACTATACTTTGGTTACCCTAGGACAACCTACAAATTAGGCACTTATCCGATATGGGTTCTTGTTTGGTATCATCCAAACATATGCCTAGCATTCCCAAATCTTCAGGAATGAGAAAACCCGGTTCTTTTCCTGTTCATATCTAATATGAAATCTGTCTAACAGATTTTTATGGAACCTAATTCAAAATAAGTATTGCACTGTTTATTGCGTATCCCTAGACGGAAAATGGTAGCTCAGAGCGACTCATAATTAACCTTATCATGTCCAACAAAATTCGGTTTCTCTGTTCGGACACACCGTTAATTGAGGTGTTCCGAGAGGATTCTTTTATGAAAGAATACTATACTCTTTCAAATAGTCGAGAAACTTATTGCTTAAGCATTTTCCACCATGATCTAATAGTGACGGTTTAATACTTTAGCCGGTCTATCTGTCTACTTTGTGTCGAAACTCTTTGAATTTATCAAAAGTTTCCGATTCGTGTTTCATAAGAAACAGATAATCATAACGCGATGCCACATCCGTAAAGGTTACGAAGTATTCATATCCATATGTAGCCTAGCTAGACATGGGCCCACTTACATCACTATGAACGAGGGCTAACAGATCAGTGGCACTTGCACTTTTACCAAGTAAAAGGTGTTTTAGGCACTTTGCCTAATAAACTAGATTCGTAGACATTATTTGAATAGAATCAAATCCGTCCTAGTATCCACTCTTTGAAAGTGTGGATATACGATTCTTTTTAGTTTATCCCAGATAACAATGCCACTTTTATGTCTCAACTGATTTATTTAGTTTGAGCTATTTGTTTGTCATGTTATATGTTTGAGATTCATTTATATTAAAAATATAAATACTGTTATTCACATTTAATGTGTTTATCTCAATATCATCTTTATAAAATAAAACATTTTAGTGTTCTAGAATATAAAGGTATACCCGCAACGGGTTAAACTTAGATATAGAGATAATGTTTCTAGTCAAACTAGGTACATTATAACAATTTCCTAATTTAAGTACACATCCGAAGGGTAGTTCCTAAACTTAGGTCTCTACGGTTAAAACAGTGACTATCGCACCGTTTCCGACTCGTAGGTAAATCTCAACTGAAGTCAGTATCCTGCTCATCAGCAGATTCTGCACATCAGTACATATTTATGTACGACATCTAGTATCAAAATCCAATTTTGAAACTAGTAGTGAACATGTTTATGACAAACATGCTTGAAGCCAGAGCCTTGCCCCTCTTCACTTCCTTCATGTCTGCCTTTCTCCATATGGCAGTCACGCTTCAGTGACCCCATTTGCCATATTTTAGGCAGACATCTTGGGATATGTCCTTTATCTTCCTAGAAGACTGTGATGATTTTAGCTTTGCCCCTTTTAGAAGCTCTGGCTTTGCCTCCTTGAGCATAGACATCAACTCTCCAAGAGTTTACTATTGGTTCACAACGAACCTGCCCCAGCTTTCAAGTAGAGACTATAAGATCAAATCTTTGGTAGTCTCGGCCATGTAGGTAATGCCCAGCTAACCTAGCTGATCGATGTCAGCAATCATCTGCGACACCTAGTGCTCGATAGATGTACCCTCTGACATACGAGCGAAAAAGCTTCTTTTTCAATTTGTACTTCTAAGATCTAAGAATAGATCTATGAAGATCTTTAATTTCATCATTATGTTATAAGGATCTAATCCTTTAGTCTGACGACGAAATTAAAGTGTCATTGCATTAAGCTTAATGGATTGAGCACTAAAGTTATCATCACATGAATCTTCCAAAGATCATGTTCTACTATTTGTTCAACTCCGGGCTCAGGCCCAAAAGGTTGCTCTATCAAATCTAATAACTTTGGCAACCAATGTCAATTTAATTAAAGTCCAATGGGCTTTCAATTAATTTATAAGGCATGGACTTTGGCAACCAAAGCCCAATAAGGAATCACACTTTGCCAAAAATCAATTTAGGCCCATTAGGCCCAATTAAAATATTAAAGGCCCATTTAATCTTATTTGGACTTTATGGAAATGGTTTTAGGCCCAATTGGATCCAACCAATTAACCTAAACCAAACTTGGCCCAACCAAGCCCATTAAGCCCAAATACAACTTTATTAGCCCAATTCCAAATTTAGCCCAACTAATTAAATTCCAATATTTCAAATATCATAATTTAATCAATTAAAGTGCATTAGCCATAATTAATTAGTCAAATTAACATTTCCAAAATACCAATTACACTAATTAATCATGCTTTATTAAACCAACTTATGTCTAACATAAATTGAAGCAAAATCAATCTAACATGCTTCTATAACTCTCGGCAATTAGGGGACTTTTATATCAATTTTGATTTCAATCCAATTAAATCACAAATTAATATATCCCATGCATTCTAAACATATCCAATTGTCTAAAATTCAAAATCACCAAGAGCTTAGGGTTTCTATCCATTCGGCCAAGGCATACAAATTGGGGAAAATTAATCTTATCAATTTTTCACAATTCCAACAATGTACAAATCAAATTTAACATCATTCAACCTCAACCAAATCGTCAATTTGAAGAAATCATGCTCAAATCACAAAATCCCCAAATTAAAGTTAAAGAACCATAAGTCAATTTCATGCTTAATAACCGCTCTGATACCATTGTTGGGTTTTCTAGGTCAAACCAAGATCAATAAAGCAATGAAATGTGCGAATACAATAAAGTAAATTAGCGGAAATACTCACTTTGATCGGCTTTTGAATGCGATGAACACAAAAAAAAATTATGCTCCAAGCTTTTCCTCTTTGTGTGATTCGGCCAAGCCCATTTGCTTTGATCTCCAAGCTTTGTGAATGATTCCATGCTCAAGAGTTGGTTTCCCTATCAACTTTGTAGGATCTCTTTAGTATGCTAGCACTTGGAAAAATTTGCAACAAAGTGTTTCCCTTGTTCTTGTGTGTCTCTCGGCCAAGCCAAGAGAAGAGAGGAAAAATTGGAACAATGCCGAGAGTGAGGGAGAGAAGAAGTGTGTTGTGTGTTGATTTCAAAAATCAAGTAACCTAATACCAAATAAAATCAAAAATTAGAAAAAGGTCTTTCACACATCAATGAATTTAGCTTGTGTGTTTCACAAGTTTCCAACAACCCAACCACTTCCATCAACCAAAAGTGGATGAGATGGACTAGGTGATGTGACTTGTGTGGGTCCCACTTGATTCAAAATCCGAGTGGGCCCGCAACACATCCCGGTCTCGGGTTTGCTAATTCCGAATTAAAAAAATTTCCGTTGCGACGCAATTAAATCAAATTTACTTAAATATTTTTGCCTAGCAAAATTACTATTCACGTCGCTAGCGAATTAATTCTAAATTCACTCGTTTGCCTGAATTAAAATCCAATTTTAATTCCGCGTCGAAATCTAATTTCGTTTAATATATCGAATATATTACTTTATCGATTAATTCCAAATTAATCATTCTCTCTCTTTAATTAGAATTTTATCCCAGATAAAATCTCTTCGCAATTAATCCTAATTAATTCTCTCTCTCTTATAATTAATCCTAGATTAATTATGTTCGAGTCATACATCATCGTGAATCTTCGGGAAGCGACCCATGAGATCCCTAGATACGTTGGCAGTAAATCTGGTCGTCGGACTATCCGAACACGTACGTACCTAGTACTACATTTTTACCGATTTACAAGACATGGTTGGCTTCTAGCAAAGCACCGTGCCTACTCAATTCTCCAGAAATATTCTTAAAGGAATATATAATCTGTATCAGACGTAGTATACATTGTATTGTGTATTGCGATCCAGTATCGGATGTCACGTGCTAGGCATGGGGCTGGAATTGTGTCTGCCCCGTAAGAAGCACATATCGGATCTCTGGTAACTAGTCTCTATAATCGGATAAACATGACCTAGTCATATTATCCCGATAGCTGCAACAAACAAGAGTACAAGTTCCTTATACTACGTGACCATCATCTCCATATGACTGAAGTGATACTTCCATCTTGACATCACACCCAATACACTACGATTCTCAATATACCCAGAAGAGGCTTACACAGAACTTGTTAAAGCCCTGGATGACCAAAATCAAAGTATATTGATTGTCGCAAGTATTAGCGATGCAAGTCTCAGGTTAAGACCAAATACACCTACCCTGATTCGGAATTCCATAGACACATAGTCATACTACCAATGGAATTTCGAAGGGTCTTTCTAGAGCGAAGCTATTCCCGTACCATCGATAAACACTACCTCCTATTACACTTGCATGAGTATCCAATACCCAAATATATGAGAACTATACCGTTATGCTCCCATAACACATACGAGTGCAATACTAGTCTATTCCATATTTTCGATGTTCAATCTCGATAATACTACGACTAGGGATGTTTTAATGATTAAACCTTAGTGGATTACTACTGTCTCATATCTTATTAATCCGGAACTAATCATATGGACTTTTATCATTTATGTATCTTGGTAATCCAATTAAAAATGATAAAAGAGCAATTTCCTTTGTCATATAGTTAATTTGTACAACAACACCATGTTCTGTACAAATAGTGATGCTATGGGTCATAATTTTCCAACAAGGAGAATGAGAATTGAAGGAAGAACGGTTGAAACCCTACTTATTCCACCTCAGGAATCTGGCACAAACCCTCCCAGATTGTAAATTTCAGCGCTTGCCGCAAGAAGAAAATCAAATGGATGACGCGTTGGCTACACTAACCGCAACTTAGGAAAATCCAGAGAAGTTAGTGATGAGACCTATGTAGTTGACAACGGTAAGCAAACCAATTTATGAGATAGAAAGGTCTTGGATGTAGAGATTAATGATGGGAAACCCTGGTACTACGACATTCAGAGATACTTGGAACACGGGGAATTCCTAGAAGAAGCAAGTAAGAAAGACAGGATAACCATTCAGAAGTTAGCTTCTCAGTATGTGAGTTTGAAGGGAGAACTGTACAAGAGACAAGTGAAGGCATCCAGCTGAAGTGCCTGAGAAAAGAAAAGGCTCAGAAGGCAATGGAAGAGTACATGGCGGAGTATATGGACCGCACATGAATGGGTTGAATTTATCTCGCAAGATAGTAAGACAAGGTTTTTACTGGTTGACCATGGAAGCTGACTGCGCGAAGATGGTAAAGCACTGTCATGATTGTCAAATGCACGGTGATTTGAACCACTTACCGCACACAGAGTTGCATGGGCTGTCAGAGCTGTGGCCTTTCTCAGCATGGGGAATTGATATGATCGGAGAAATTTGACCGCACGCATCGAATGGACATTATTTTATAGTAGTGGCAGTAGACTACTTTTCAAAATGGGTGGAAGCCGAGTCATTTCACAACGTTACAACAAAGACAATGGCGAAGTTCATAGCTCGGAATCTCATATGTCGATATGGAATGCCGCATCATGTAGTAACAGATAATGGAGTCCAGTTTCAAGGAGAAACAAAGGCAATGTTATAGAAGTACGGGATAGGCCATCACAAGTCATCACCCTACCGACCACAAACAAATGGGGCAGTCAAGGTGGCCAATAATACAATAAAGAAAATGTTATCCAAAATGACGGAGAACTACAAAGATTTGGCCGATAAGCTATTGTACGCCCTGTGGGGATATAGAACATCTGTGAGAACAGCAATGGGAGCCACACCTTACTCTTTGGTCTACGAAATGGAAGCAGTACTGCCAGTCTAAGTTGAGATACAGTCTACAGTTACCTGAACAGGAATGGGCCTCGCAGAGATTTGAACAGTTAGCACTGCTGGATGAGAAGAGAAAAAGTCTTTATGTCATATGCAGTTGTACCAGAAGAGGTTTGCTCGAGCATTGAACTAGAAAGTGCGTCCTATAAAAATCAGAAAGAGTGATCTGGTATTTAAGCATCAAAGCTGTTAACGATGGACCCGAGAGGAAAGTTCATACCTAACTGGGAAGGGCCATTCGTAGTCAAGAAGGTAATAGGAAATGGGGCAGTGAGACTGTCGAACTTATAAGGGAACGAGTTCACCGAGCCAATCAACGTGGACAAACGGAAGCAATATTTTGCCTAAGGAAGAAGAGATAGAGTAGTTACTGGGAGAACTGGCAGAAGACCTAACCTACAGGATAGGAAATTCATCCATGCATGCATGCATACACGTAACATACTTGCAATTTTTGTGTTGGTTCTGTGTTTGCAGGTTTCTGACAAAAGAAAACTGCATAATAACCAGAAGAGAACCGGCAGGAGGAAACTATAAGCAGACCCAGGGGGCGATCAGAGACATGGTAGACACATGGCGCCAAGGAGCACAATGAGGGTCTAACCCATCTGGAACAGGGAGTACCTCCACACATGCATACATACACATCACATGCACGCGTTTTTATTCTGTTGTTTTGTTGTGTTCACAGGTTTCAAAGAAGAAAAATAGAAAGCGGCAAAGAAAAGCCAATCAGAAGTAGCAACAATACAGTATTAGTATCAATTTCGGGGATGAGTCTCAGGGTTGAGGCCTGCATCGGTATCACTTTCAGGGATGAGTCCCAGGGTTGAGGCCCACATCAGTATTAGTTTTGGGGATGAGTCCCAGGGTTTAGGCCCACACCAGTATTAGTTTCAGGAAGAAATCCCAGGGGGCGAAGACCACATTATCAGCAGTCGAAAGGAAGAATTCTAGTGGAGTGAGTGAAAAAAAAATGAGAAAAAAGAAGAGAGAGAGAGAGAAAGGAGTCCTTTATGGCTAGGCATATGTCCGGTGATGAAATTGTTTGCTGTAGGGTGAAACCTTAGAAACGATAAGTGCGAGATGTGCTCTCATCCGGTATTCTGAGTAGTTGATCTCGGCTAGACTCGGAGCACTTGATTACGGGATCTTAGCAGTAGAAGCCTGAGTAGTTGGCGAAATGACTAGTTGAAGAGATGGCGGATCAGTGAATGACCGTTTGCCTAGATGTCCATCCTGGTTTACTTATGCTATGATATATGATATGGTTGGAAACAAAGAAAAAAGTCTATGAAAAAGAAAGAAAAAAAAAAAACCACCTATAACCGATAAGCGTGAAGCTACCAATGAGCGAGTATTAGTACCACCATGAGGAGAAATGCTACCTTAAAGAGTAGGTGTGTCGAGAAAAAAAGAGAAAGAAAGAAAAGAGAAAAAGAAAAAGAAAAAGAGAAAAAAGAAAAGAAGTTCAAAATGAAACTAAAGAAAAGAAAGAGACGAAAGAAAAGAAGCAGAAAACCATATCATGTTAAGTACGAGAAAGTAATCACAGAGTATGATTAAGACATCTCGGTTGGTTAGACCCACTGTTCCAATTCTCTGAGATAAAATCATCGAGTTGGCTTACTTAAGGATTAAGCTACGAAAGAGCCTTGGCACACACACATTAGGAGTCTAGTTCAGATCACTCATTCAGACGAGCGGATTTGAATGTATTAAGTACTTTGAAGGTTCTCTGGTTTCGACACGAAGCATCATTTGAGGACAAAAATATGTTTAGCTAGCAGGATTATCTCATAAGAAGCAGTACAGTGTGTTGGTATGTAACACCACATCGGGAGATCTACCTTGACCTAATGAAAACAGCAAAAAACGGAAAATTGAACCGAGACTGGGGGCGACCAGTCTACCCTTTCTCATACAACACAGTTCGGGAATAAACCCACATCAGCATCAGTATCAGTTTGTGGATGCGTCCCGGGGACGAGGCCTGCATCAGCATCATTATCAGTTTTAGGGATGAGTCTCAGGGTCGAGGCCCGCATCAGCATCAGTATCAGTTTTGGGGATGAGTCCCGTGGTCGAGGCCTGCATCTGCATCAATATCAATTTTGGGATGCGTCCCAGGGTCGAGGCCCACATCATCATCAGTTTTGGGATGCGTCTCAGGGTCGAGGCCCACATTGTCAGCGGTATTGGGATGCATCCCAGGGTCAAGGCCCCCGTTGTCAGCAGTTCTGGGATGCGTCCCAGAGTTGAGGCCCGCTACGTCATCAGTTGTAGTTCCGGGATGCGTCCTAGGGTCGAGGACCCACTGCATCATAAGTTTTGGGATGCGTCCCAGTGTCAAGGCCCATATTGTCAGTGGTATTGGGATGCGTCCCAGGGTCGAGGCCCCCATTGTGCGTTATAGTTATTAGGATGCATCCCAGGGTCGAGGACCCACTGTATCAGCAGTTGTAATTCTGGGATGCGTCCCAGGGTCGAGTACCCACTACATCATCAGTTGCAGTTCCGGGGTACGTCCCAGGGTCGAGGCCCACTGCATCATCAACTCAGTTCGAAGCAACAGGAAAGTCAAGTGGCAGCTGGCGAGCCATGTAAGTAAAAATGCATTACATAACTTTGATAGGATTTTCATTGTCATACACTGCACAAGTCCCATCAAAGTGGGGGTGACTGTAGGTACTGCATTTTTGCATATAAGTCATGATGATGAGTCTCAAATGGAGATACTACCTCTTTAAGTTGTGGAAGTCGCGGGAAACGGACGTCGGAAGGGAAGAGTAAGAAATTGACACCTTGTTGGATTTAATTCATTTGCTTAGCTTCGGGTTCACTCGTTAAGCCTATGTTTTAAACTTATCCTTAGCCCAAAACCCCGCAAGTCACACACCAAGCCCATACATCACCAAACCACACACCAAGCCACTAAAAAAACCAAATACACACCCAAAGCCTTTAACCCCACGCCCACCTCCTTCTAAAATAACAAAATCACACATTAAACACATGCTAAAATCAAGACAAATCACCTTCCCAAATTAAAGAAATCAAATCAAATCAAATTAAATCATATTCCTAATTAAAAGAGATCAAATCAAATCAAACCAAATCACATCCCTAATTAAATAGATTTTTCCTTATAGCACACTCATTAAAATATCCCCCCATAATTACATAATATTCTTTCCCTATTCACATAAGGTAAACCCCAACCCTTGACTATAAAAAGAAGCTTAAACCAAACCTTAGAAGCCATGGCTCTCCTTCCCCTCTCACCTATCTCCTCTCGGCAATGTAAACCTTAAGACTTTCCTTCTTACTCCACGCAGCCTCATCTCTCAACTCTCAGCCAACTCATAACAAAAACAATAAAAGCCGCATTCTCTCCTCTCATGTACTTCTCGACAATAAGCAACAACAACAGCCCATCTCTTCTTTCTCTTTGATTCGGCAGCAACCCTTCTCCTCATGAACCAACACAGACCACAAGTCCACTCACTCCTCTCTCAACTCTCAGCAAACCACAAAGTAACAACCCTCTCACCTACTTCAACTAAGAACCCTCAACAAACCCTAGCCTCACCACGCACAGCTCAATTGATAATAAGAAAACAAGCCACATCTACCGACCAAACAAACTGAAGCCACCTCACACAACAAGCTGAATCAAACCCTAAGCAGCCCTCACTCACCTAACGCACACGTCAACAACCATATGCATGCAGTTCACACATAAACCTAAAGCCACTCAAACACCAGCCAAACACAACCACGTTAACCATCACTCAGCCCCTCTACAACTGACAAAACACTCCAGAACATCACCCAGCAACTGCCACAAAACCAGCCCCTGAATTATACCAAAACCTTCCGCAAAACCAGCCTCTGAACTGCACCCAAACTGCCGTACAACTAGCCCCTGAACTGCACCCTAAAACTACTGAAAATTAGCCTCTAAACTGCACTCCAAACCACCAAAAATAGTCCAGAAAACTACCCAAAATATCACCCAAAATAGCAGCAAAACAGTGAGCAACAGCAGCCCAAACAACGAGGAAACGAAGGAAAACAACGAACCAATACATCGGAAATGTTACGGAGCACCAACCCTTCCGACAACCACCTAACGCACATCCAAGAGATGACTTAAGAGGTTAGACCTGAGGGCACCCTTTCATTTACTCTCGTTCTTTTTTCTGTTATTTATTATTATTTCTTCGCATGAGTATTGTTGGTTAATGTATGCTATGGCTATTGGATGAATGGAATATATGTTATCTCTTGCGGTATATCGGATGGAAACCCAGATGTAAATTCCGTAGCTAAATCCGAATGGACGGTAGTGCGGTCTGTACTTGGGATACAACACCATATACCGCTTGAGAGACGCACATATTTCGTGTCATCCGATCTTATGTTTATTTGTTGTTTGTTAGAAATAATATGTTACTTTTATGCATGATTAGGTTGTTTAGTATGTTATTTTTTATGCATGATTTAGTTATTTCTTTCGCATTAGGAACTTGATTATGTATCTTCTACATTTATGTTTAGACTATTATTTATTTACATTGCCATGCTTAGCGATTTAATATATGCATGAGATTGTGTGTTTTCCGTTATTTCGACTTACTTTTATGCATGAAAACTTAGATATAGGTAGTATACAAACTTAGATGTAGGTTGTTGTTGCGTAGACTCGGTTATATTATTACATAAATTCGTTCATTACAAGTGGCATAAGTAAGGGACCATTCCGAACCCAACGGTTTGAGGTCTTCCCTTGCGAGGGGTAAGTGCTGCCTGAAATCATTTTCCAGTTCACACTGGGTGGCGACTCCATTTTATTTTTGTGGTTTAGTTCCCCCGTAGGCTACTCCGTACTCCCAATCGGGCCATGAGCCTGGAACAGCGTCGCCAATTTCTGTGTCCTACAACGGGAATTAAAAGGACCGACAGTTCCGAGCTCCAATAATCCCAGATTATTAATTAAACTGTTTAATTAAATATTACGAGTTATTCCGTGGATTTATTAAATAAGCCCAACTACTTTGGTGTCCATCTATATAGTCATTAAATATGGATTAACCCTTCACGAGTATCTCATAATTAGAGTCGGGTCAAAATATCTATTATACTCATCTAATTATTTTTTTGCCTTAAGTACCATTGATTCTCTAATGAATGATTTATTCAAAACCATTATGAATATAAATCTTTTCATTCGTAACAGAAAGACTTGAGCGCTCTAATCGTTCAAGTACCAAATCAACCCTTAATGAAGATACACATATATTTCTCACATTTATTTAACGGATATTATAAGAAATTCATTTCTATCTGGGTCCCGTCCTATGTGATCACATCATATAAGGTGCCTTCATTCTCATGTCACCACATAGACGATCATGGATCAAGGTTACCATACAATTATATAATGGACCACAACTATAGATAAATCACAAATAAAGTACCTGCTTTGTTTGCTCTCTATAAGCTATTTTAGATTATTAATTTCAAACTTAAATCCTCTTGTGTATGACATTCATATACTAAGTCTGAAGGTACATAAGTAATCAAGGGTAAACTAAATAATTTACAATATGCGATTTAAATCAAAATAGTTGATAAATAAACAATGCATTTTTATTTAAAAAAAAAAAATTGTTTACATATTACATGAAGCTTATAGTATAAATCCCATCAACATGTTCTAATTTTCCATATATAATAATCAAAAGATCGCAATTATACATATGCAAAAGATAATAGTGCCATTTTATTAATTATAAACTTTTTTACAACTAATAATTAAATTGTATTTACATAAGGATGATATCCCTGAACCACTTTGACAAGATTGGTTCTAGGGCATAAATCCAATAGAAACCATGGTAGATCGAGGTAAAATAGTAAGAAGAATTTAAAATACTACAATTATGGTAAGAAAATGAACGACAAGAAATATTGTTGGAATCTGAAGAATGGTGCAAAAAAACTCAATTTGCAACAAAATCTCATAAATGTATTGTAACTACTTCGGAAGAAGGTGACACACTTTACAGTGAAGTAGCAATGGTGTTCAATGATTGCATAAAATATCTAAGTGATGCATGGTTAGTTGATTCTACAGCCACATGTCTCATGACCTTTTAGGAGAGACTGGCTCTTCCATTATGAGCATGTCTCTAGAGAATCGGTTTTTCTAGGCAATGATTGGTCGGTGGTAAACAGACACGTAACAGAAGCAAACATATCGCTCAAGTAGTATAAAATATAACGATCCCACGAGGACTTAATACCTATGCTATCAATTCATTAATCTAAATGTCTACGAGCATCTAATTGATTTAATTGTTGGTTGGAAGGTGATTTTTATTTAAAACCAGTAAACAAAACAAAATAAATGTAGATTTTAAGTTTTAACCAATGATATGAAAATATCCAGGGTTGTGAATCCTACCAATATCTTTTTAAGGATGAGTTGATTACCTTATACTTGTGTAATATGCCAGTTTATTAACCTGGAACACGAAGTTATGCAAAAGTCTCTTTTGATGGTCAGATGCAAACACCCAAAGTAACCTAATTAACTATATTCCTATGTTAATTAAGAAACTCCAAATTCACTAAGTTTAAGTTCCAATTTTGGCTACCTCCGCCCGACAGGTATATTCTTATCATGGAAGGAAATTTCTACGGTGATTATGAGATCGTGAGCTATTGAGTCTACGGCTAAACCTAAAATCTCTTTTCCAAGTTCATTTTAAGTTTACCTAATCAATCTTATTAATGGCCAATTAACAACAAGCATTAAGGACTAGACTCAATAAATAAGTTAATATATTACACAAGACATAAGAAAAGTCAACTTATTAAATCATTGATATTGGTTTTCATCACAACCCTAGATAACGTATTTAGTTACGACACATATCTAGGACTAATAAAGACAAAAATAAATAAAACATCATGCAACTAATTGAAAATTAAAAAGGTAAAAATTACAACAATGAAATAAAATGCTGGGGGTTTGAGGATCAACTTTTATTATTTCAAATCTAGAAATCTCCCTTATTATAATATTTAAATTTACGTTATATTACCAACCGACAATAAAGGCGGTATCCTGGTTAAGTCGGATTTTAATTAATTCCAACCGACCATAAATGTGGTATCCAATTAAGTCAGGTTAAAATTAATTTAATTAAGTCCAACCGACCATAAAGGCGATATCCTATTAATTCAGGTTTTAAGATAATTTATATATTATAAAATAAGGGAGATTAATCTAAATTATAATAATAAACGTTTCACCTTCACCCCAGCAGAAATAAGTTACCTACTCATGCTTTTAAATAAAACAGAAAGATTTATTACTTTAAATAAAAATTAAATACAAGAAAACTGAAATTAAACAAATAAGATACTCTCTTCTTAGTATTATAAGTAAATTCCCCAGAAGAAAGTATAAATAAATCAAATGAAATCAACCTCTATTTATAGGCTCCAAAATCGATGCATGTCGCGACGCGTAGAGCTTGTGCGTCGCGATGTGTGCTACAGGAATTGGCGGCTGTTGGCAGAATGCAAATTGGCTCGGCATCGCGACGCGTTGATGGTTTGGTGTCGCGACACTGACGTCATGATAATGCAAGTGATGATGTGTGTCGGCAAACTGATTATTATGTTGACGTCATGATAACCCGATGATGACACACGTGATGATGTGTCTCGGCAACTGAATAATTGAGGAGAGTCGTGACGTACAAGGCTTGAAGGTCACGACGCATGAATTTCCCATTTTTCCATTTTCATTCATTTTTCACTATTTTATACCCGATTTGATTCCAGTGAGTCTTGATATTTTATTTATCTATAAAATAACACAAAGCACATCAAAATATTCACAAAACTCGAGAAACTATACAAAATATTAAGAAAAAAAGGGCGGTAAATATTGATATATTCTCCTCTTATCACACCCCAAACCTAACATTTTGCTATTCCTTGAATAAAACAAACAAAATAAAATACAATAAACAACTTTGAAATAAAATTAAATTAAGCCACTTTCATAGGGAACTGATGAGTGGTATTTATATCACTATTTCCCACTCATTTAACCAAATATTTGTATAGTTTCTTGAGTTTTGTGAATATTTTGATGTGTTTTAAGTTATTTTATAGATAAATAAAGTTTCAGGACATTCTGGAGGTGATTTGGGCCAAAACAATGAAAATTGGACAAAAAGGGCATTTGGGTCAATTCTCGCGTCGCAACGCCAAGACCTTCAGCGTCGCGACGTCTAACATGCGCCGAACAGTGCTAACGTGCGCCGGGTCCACAAATCATAATCTGAGAAAAGTTTGACTTTGCTAACGTGCGTCGTGCCACGTGTCACCATCACAACCGATCTGCTAACATGCACCGTGCCACGTGTCAGCATCCTACGGTGCCGAAAGTCGCCATCGCCACGTGTGCCACGTGTCACTCCAGGTCATTTCCATGTCATCAGCCACGTCAGCAAGTCAACATTGACACCTCACCGCCACGTCAGCATCAGCCAATCAGGAAGTGCCACGTGTCGCAATCCTACGGTGCCGACAGTCTCTTTCCCACGTGTCACCACGTCACCACCATGTCAGTGCCATGTCAGCATCAATCATTGAGTATCTAATCCTTATCTGACACGTGGCAGATAAGAATCTCATCGACCAATCAAGAAGCCGCCACGTGTCACAATAATTGAAGCCCAACCACCTCGCCACGTGTCATCTTATCAGCTTATCCAGAATCTGCAAACCGGCGAACCAGAGCGTGCCACGTCGACAAAAGCTGGCGTAGCGACGCTGAAGGCCCTGGCGTCGCGACGCTAGAAGCCTACCGAGGCCTATAAATTGAGCTAGAGATTTCAGAATTAATTGTACCACTCTCTCTCTTATATTTTATCTATAGAGAGAGTTTCTCTCTCTAGATTGTTTAGTTTTTAGTTTTTTTTTTTATTTTTTTTTTAGTTTTTGTAAATAATTATAATTACGTTTTGTAATAATAGTAATTTAATTTTTACTTTTTACTTTTTACATTTTTTCTATTTACCATGAGGAGGTAACCTCCCCAGCTATGGTGAAAGGTAATTCTTTTACTATTACTATTTAGATTAATCTCCCTTAAAAATAATATATTCACTATTTAAAATATTGACTTAAAAAGGATACCGCCAGATTGGTCGGTTGGTAATTCATTTTAATCTGGTTTAAACCTGACTAATAAAGGATACTGCCAGATTGGTCGGTTGGTAATATTATCACAAGTTTATATATATTTTATGGGAGATATCTAAAATAATAAATAGTAAAAGTAATTCCTTTTACCTTAGCATTTTATTTTATTTTATTTTACTTTTCAGTTTTTACTTTATGTCTTTTACTTTTCAGTATTTTTACTATTTTACTTTTAAGTTCTTACTAGCCCTAGTTATGTGTTAGTTATCTGGGGTTGTGATGATTTCTAATATCACCGGTTTATAAGGGGTTATTTTATAGTTTGGGTAATTTAAAGGTTTACTTATTAAGTCATAAGCTTAATGCTTATTGTTGTCTGATCACCAATAAGATTGATGTGGTAAATCTAAAATGAACTAGACATGGGGATTTTAGGTTTCAGCCTTAGACTTAATAGCCCGCGATCTTCCTTGAGGATAATAACCCTTTAATAGATTTCCTTACAGGATAGACATATACCTGTCGGGCGGGGGTAGCCATAATTGGAACTTAAACTTAATGAATCCAGATAATTTGGTTGACATAGACATATGGTTCAATTGGGTTAAACTGGGTATTTGCGTCTGACCATCGACATAGGCTTTTGCATAATTTAGTGTTCCAGGTTAGTAAAACTGATTTATTACAAAAACATAAAATAATCACTTCATCTTTTAAAGGATATTAGAAGGATTCACAACCCTAGATCTTTGTGTCTTTTGTTATTTTCTTTAGTATTTTCTTTTGTCTTTTTATTTATTTATTTAGCAAATCTACAATGAACCAAATCAATCAAGCAATCATTCTCTTCACCCTCAATTAGATATCTGTAAATAAATAGATTCAATAATTAATAACAACAGTAGGAATTAAGTCCTTGTGGGATTGATATTTTTATACTACTTGAACGATACGTGTGCTTGCGTTATACGTGTGTGTTTATGCCGGTCAAGTTTTTGGCGCCGTTGCCGGGGACTTATATTTCTTGATTTGTTAATTTTGAAGCTTTCTAATTTACTTGTATATAATTTTCTTTATTTTTATCTGTAATTTTTATTTCATTCTTTTTCAAGTGATTGAAAAATGGAACACTACTGGGAGATTGAAAGATTACGAGCTTTACAAGAAGATACACCCCACATCTGGGAACAACAGTCTGGTTTTCTGAGGCCTGTTGTCCAGCCCAACAACTATCACTGGATGCCAGAACCAAGCAATACCACATTTGCTCAACAGAACGCAATGGGGTGATGTGACATATGTAATGGTAACCAACCTAGAGATTATTGTGAATACAACTACCATCCAGGGTGGCAGAGCTATCAAAATCCTTCATGGTATGAAAAACCATCACATTTTCCATCAATCCACCACCCACCTACAATGATCTTCATCAACAATCAGACCAATCAGAAAAAGATCAGATGATTGACATGCTCAAAGATGTGTTCAAGAAACGAGAAGAAAAGATGGATACAATGCTTGAAACATTCCAGAATCAACTCGAAAGTATTCAGAGACAATCGGAATCCATTCAGAGGATAACAGATCAAATGAGACAATTCACAGAAAACCAGAACTACATACCTCAAGAACAAGTTTCAGATGACACTGATGAAGCCTTTGAGTACCAATCATTTCACAATGACACTTCAACAGAGGAGGAAGCTGAGCAGTATCAACAACCAGAGGTATCAGTTCAGGAGCCCAAACCGACAAAGTCTCAATTTGACTTTTATTATTCAGATTCTGATGAGGATGAAGCTGATCAATTTGTACCAACTGCACCAACAACGGAGGATCAAACTTTCAATCCTCAAAATGAAGATCTTGGTGTTGGTTTCTTATTAGGTCCTAAGATCCATCAAATAAGCATGAAAAATGCATGAATACAACAAAGGAGAATGGCGGAAACATATACTCACAATGATTGGTTTGGATGCTTCAAAGAACACAAGCCTTTTCTTCCTCCAAGATGGCTCGGCAATGGCCAAAGGTAGTGGATGGCTCGGTTTTGGTCCTCTTTGTGTCTCCAAAAATCGGCCATTGATGAACACCATGAAAGCTCCAAGCTTCAAGCTCCAAAGTAGATTCCAAGCTCACAAGAACACTGCCCTAACACCTTAGGATGACTCTAGGTGTGCTAGCACTTTTGTTTTGCAACAAAACACTCTCACTTGCTTCTCTTTCAATTCGGCAGTGACCAAAATGGAGAAGAAGAAGAAATGGCTCTAAGCCGTGTGTGAGGGAAGGAGAGAGAGGAGGGAAAACGTGAATGATGAGAGAGAGAAAGAAAAAGATGTAATATGTTTTTTAATTTCCAAAATTAATTAAAAACCATTTACCACTTTTTTCAATTTCTATTTAATAAATCCCTTTTACTTTTCAAAAAAGCAAAAGTCAAAAGTCAAAAAGCAAAAAGCAAAATTGCTTTTCAACTACCACATCACTATTCACATCAACTCACATCACTTTAATAAAGTGACAACATGTCATGTCACATCACTCAAAGCGACAAGTGATTTGACGATTGATGCGACTAGCGATTTGACGTTTGATGCGACTAGCGACTTGACGCTTGATGTGACTTGCGTGCCGCACTCGAATTCCAAATGCGAATGCGCTCGCAATCACTCTTGGGCTCGGGTTCGCTAATTCTAAATTAACGAATTTTTCGTTGCGACCCTTGAGATCCCCGGATATGTTGGCAGTAAATACGGTCGTCGGACTATCCGAACACGTAAGTACCTCGTACTACATTTGTATCGATTTACAAGACAAGGTTGGCTTTTAGCAAAGCGCCATGCCTACCCAATTCTCCAGAAATATCCTTATAGGAATATGTGATCTATATCAAGAGTAGTATACCGTAGTATTGCGTATTTCGATCCAGTATCGAATGCTCACGTGTTAGGCCTGGGGCTGAAATTATGTCTCCCCCGTACGAAGCACATATCGGATGTCTGGTAACTAGTCTCTATAATCGGATATACATGACCTTGTCATAATATCCTGATAGCTCGAGCATTTAAGAGAACGAGTTCCGTATCCTACGTGACCATCATCTCCATATGACTGGAGTGACACTTCCGTCTTAACATCACACCCAACACACTACGATTCTCAATATACCCAGCATCGGTGTACTCAGAACCGGTTAAAGTCCTGGACGACCTCAACTAAAGTATATTGATTGTCGTATGTATTAGCGGTGCAAGTCTCAGGTTAAGACCAATTACACCTACCCTGATTGCAGACTCCCATAGACACATAGTCATACTACCAATGGGATTCCGCAGGGGGTCTATCCAGAGCGAAGCTGTTTCCCGTACCATCGGTGAAACACAACCTCCTACAACACTTGCATGAGTATCTTATACCCAAATATATGAAAACTATGTCGTTGTGCCCTCACAAACGCGCACAAGTGTAATACTAGTCTTTTACGTATTTATCGATGTCCAATCTCGATAGTACTCTGACTAGGGATATTTAATGATTTATCCTACGTGGACTGATACTGTCTCATATCATTCTCTGTCCAGGAACAAATCATAGGGACCTCTCATTATTTATATATCTAGGTGATCTAATCAAAAATGATAAAAGTGCTATCTCCTTTGTCACATAGTTAATTTGTACAACAACACCGTGATCTGTACAAATAGTGACGCTATGGGTCATAATTGTCCAACAATCTCCCATAGCCATTCACTCGAGTCTCTGACACCCGAACTATGTACGGTTGGCTCAAATTGCTGAGAAATGCTTTCGTCAGCGGATTTGTATGATTATCATCTTGATCCGATTTATTCGGTCATCACATCGCCACGATGTATGATCCGAACGAATCAGATGAATATCGAAGTATATATCTGGATCGTTGATGAGACCATTAATTCTTTAGCCTGTGTTGAGGCCTAGCTCAGCTGCTAACAAAACTATATCTAATCTAATTAGATTTGTTATTGACCCAGATGGATTTTATTACTGCCTCAGCTGCTGCAATTTACCCGCATTTATTGTTTATTCGGTAACAGTATCTTGCTTGGAAGATTTCCAGTTCACTGTACCGTTATTCAAACTGTATAGTACCGTTTGCGACTTTTAGTCGTCTTTATCGGTTTAGGAAACTTGCTACAGTGACCACAGTCACTTCAAGTTCTCTTTCTCCATAGACTAAAACAACATCCTTAGTTCTCTAAGATACTAACGGATGTTCTTAACATCAATCCAGTGACTTTCACTTGGATTGGCCTGTTTGTGAATCCATATGCTCAAAGCATATGAGACACCAGGTCTCGTACATTTTTCAATGTATGGTTTCTCGGAGAGTCTTTCGAAAGCCAAGCTTTCGCCGATAGTTATTTTATGGAAATATCATTTCCAAGAAATGACGTATTATCATTATTTTATATAGGACAGCCACTGTCAGTGCGCTTCCATTAACCCTCTTATATACACAAGAATCTTTTCGTTTTGAATTAAATCATAAACTATTATGATTACATCAAAACGATAGTTCCAAGAACCTAATGCTTGCTTCAATCCAAACATGGATCGAACAACAAGCATTATCCAAATGGATTTACCGTGGCAACAGGTAAAAGGTTGAATCGTAATCAACACATTGTTGATAACGATACCTTTCCGTTAAAAGCCCAGTTTTATACGTTGGTATGTTGCCATCCATGTACGTCTTCCTTGAAGACTTATCTAGTACCAGTAGGCACAATACCTTGTGGTAAATCAACTAGTTCTAAACATGTTGATATACATGGAATCCGTTTCGGACTATATGGCACTTTGTCATAATAGGGAGTTGATACCTTGTATCACTTCCTCATACGTAGTCAGTTGGTATTCCTCAAAAGATAGACATCTTTACGAGGTGAGATCAGAAACCCATACCACAGGTTTTTTTCCTGATTCTCTCTAACCTACGTGGTTCTTGTGTATTCGAAGATTAATAGTAATAGTCTCATCCTTGATGAACTATTTATATTCCATTAAGATTCGGTGCCTTGAACAGTATTACTCCGATTTTCATCGAGTTATACTATCCTCCCACTTACCACTGCATTTCGGTATTCCTATCAGGAAAACCGCATGGTGAGCAATAATCTAATTATTCTCTGGTGAGGTGTATGAGTACTATACTTATGGTTTCCCCTAGGATAACCTACATTTGGCACTTATCCAATTGGGTTCTTGTTTGGTATCATCCAAACGTATGCCTAGCATCCCAAATCTTACAGGAATGTGAAACCTGGTTTCTTTTTCCGTCCATATCTAATATGTTATCTGTCAAATAGATATTTATGGAACCTTATTCAAAATAAGTTATGCACTGTTTATGCTTATCCGTTGAAGGAAATGCCAGCTCAGAGCGACTCGTGATTAACCTTATCATGTCTAACAAAATTCGGTTAATCCTGTTCGGACACACCGTCAAACTGACATGTTCCAAGAGGAGTCCTCATTTGAAAGAATACTATACTCTTTCAAGTATACTAGAAACTTATTGCTTAAGTATTTTCCATTACGGTCTTACCCTGAAGGTTTCATACTTTAGCCAATCTGTTTGTCTATTTCGTGTCGAAACTTGAAAGTTTCTGATTTGTGTTTCAAAAGAAACACATAACCATACATGATGCCACATCCGTAAAGGTCACCAAATATTCATATCCATATCTAGCCTAGCTAGACATGGGCCCACTTGCTTCACTATAAACTAGGGTTAACAGATCAGTGGCACTTACACTTTTACCAAGTAAATGTGTTTTAGGCACTTTGCCCAATAACCTAGATTCATAGACTTTATTTGAATGGAATCAAATTAGTCATGGTACCTGTTCTTCAAAAGTGCGGATATACGAGTCATGTTTGATAGTGTCCTTGACAATTATGCCACAATTAAGTTTCTTAACTGATCAAATCAGTTTGAGCTATTTAATTGTCATGTTATATATTTGAGATATTATTTATATTCAAAATATAAATTCTGTTATTCACATCTAATGTGTTTATCTCAATATCATCTTTATATAATGAAACACTTTAGTGTTCTAGAATATAAAGGTACACCCGCAGTGGGTTATACGCGATATAGAGATAATGTTTCTAGTCAAACTAGTTACATTATAACAGTTTCCAAATTTAGGTACATACCCAAAGGTAGTTCCTAATTTTGGTTATCTACGGTTAAAACAGCGACTTTCGTCTCATTTCCAATTCGCAGATAAATCTCAATCGAAGTCAGTATCCTGTTCAAAACAGATTCTGAATAACAATATATATACTTTATGTACCACACTAAGTATCTAAAATCTAATTTTAATACTAGCTGTGAACATAATTATGACAATCATTTTTGAAGTCAGAGCCTTGCTCGTCTTCAATTCCTTCATGGGATTTGTCCTTTTATCTTCCCAGAAGATTATAATGATTTTGCCTTTGCCCTTTTTCAACATTCCAATAACCTTTGGCCAAGCCTTGGGTTTCTAGAATATCGAAGTAAGGTGTGCCTTGCACTACTTGCCTAATTGCAAACTTTGACTTTGTCTCATTGAGAATAGTCATTAATTCTCCAAGAATTATTTATTGCAATTTTTAAAAATACTTCTAAGATCTAATCTTTGAATATCCTTCAATTTCAATATCATACTTTAAGAATCTAATCCTTAGTTCTGATAAAGAAATTAAGGAGTCTATATGACAAGTATTATGGATTAAGCACTAAAGTTATCATTACATAAATATTCCAAATATCATGTTCCACTTATTTGCTTAACTCCAGGCTTAGGCTTAATGTATTATTTTATCAAATAAAATAACTTATTATTTTTCCAGGACCATCCTGAAATTTATTCCCAATTTGAAAATTAATGTCGTTTAAATACATTTTCACCAAGATTATGTTTTAAACACTAATCTTTCATTTATATCTTGATTCTAATAGTCCAACTATTTAATCAACGATTTGTGGTGCTATTTATTATAATGATTATAATAGTCCAACTATATAATCAAATATAATTTAAATTAATTAACCTCAATTACATTGATTACTATAATCCAATTATAAAATCAACTGTAACCGAAATTAATTAATTCAAATATATTGATTAATATAATCCAATTATATATAATCAACTATAATACAATCCAACTGTTAATTAAAAAACAACAATTTAAATATTAGTCCAACTAACATTTAATCTAACGACGAAATAATTTGAATGAGCGCGTATGGCAAGTAATTGAACAAGTATTGCAAATTCAATTCTTGCCTCCCACTATTTTTCGATGAGCCTCTAACCCTCTGTCGAGTACTCGGGAAACCGTGTTTCCTAATGGACTAGGATCCCGTTAAATATTACATAATCTTGACTTTGGCCAACAAATTGTATGATAATTAACTAGGTAGATCTCTAAGATCAATTGGATCCAATCCAATTCCTAGATCCGGTAGAGGGACGTCCAAGTCCGAAACATATATCTTATATATGTCAATACATCCAATGTATTACCTAACCTTTTTCCTCTGAATCAACTAAGCCTTTGCTTTGGCACAACAAACTTAGTGATCCCAGTCAAGCGCGACCCATTGACCATGGAAAGCTTCGTAATCAATGTCGATGGACAAGAAGTGGTCTTGACTTTGGCCAACAAACCACAACTTAGACATGACACCAATATGGAACAAAGCCTTCGTGATTCAAACACATCCTCAACGGACAAAGGCCTTGACTTTGGCCAACAAGCCAATGCCAGTTTTGGATCTTGAGTAAGAATCACTCAATGGAAGGAAAAACGCTTAATATTTAGCGAGGGTTTTTTTTATTTTTGCGTGCAAATTGGAAACCAATTTATTATCTTTATTAAGGTCTCATCATCATACACCCTTAAACATGCATTCTAAACACATAATAAAACGCATATGAAATAAAATAATAATGATATGCGGATGGATACTTTACACATTGATCCTAGATCAAATCTCTCATTCTCTCTCCAAAGCTAGCACATGCATTTACTTCTACCCGTTACACTACACTTCTAAAGAAACCTAATTTACATTGAGGTGAATAGGTGAGAAGAGAATACAAAGAGTATAGAGGTGATAAGGCTGGACACGCAGGTCCAATTAATAAATCAAATTTATTACAACAATTTCTAAAATTGCCCCACCCATCTAATATCCATCCGATATACATTATTCATGCATCGCAACCATGTATTCATACAAGCATGTTATCAATCAATCTAATCCAATTAATTAATCTGGTAATTAGCGATCATCCAATGTTCAAACAACGATTTGATTTTTGCTCGAGTCAAACTCGTTTTGCGAATAAGTACTCAAAGTACGAATTCTCGAATTAAATTAAACTACATAATTAAATCCAATTTAATACGCATTTAATTCTAATTCACTATTTAATTCCAAATTAAATATTACACTTTTATTAACGAAACCTTACGATTTAAATTCCAAATTCAATCATTACGGGTCTCAAAGCCCGATAAACTCTAATGTTTATTTAATTAACTCCAATGGACTTTTAATTAATTTCTTAGGCGTGGACTTTTGGTTTAACTCTGGTCAAACGAATAACCAAAATCCAATCCTGAGTTACCACCATAAGCCCTTAAATTAATTTTTGGCCCATTAGGCCCCAATTAAATAATTAAGGTCCATTAAGTCATAATTGGACTTTATGGATGCGGTTTTTAGGCCCAATTGGATCCAACCAAATTGGCCTAAACCTAACTTGGTACAACCAAGCCCAAAAAGCCCAATTACAACCTTTAAGGCCCAATTTCCAAAACAAGCCCAATTAATTAACTTATAAAATTCCAAATTCATAATTAAGTAACCTAAGTTAATACACAATTAATTGAAATATCATTAACATGCTTAAAAAGTCCGGCATTAGGGGGTTTTTTCAATTCGATTCGGTTTCCATCCAATTGATCCACAATCATCATTTCACAAATCAATTCAACTCATCCAATGAATCAAAAACAAAAACACATGAATTTCATATCCAATGAAGTCGGCCAACCCACTAATTTTTGAGGAAAATATTCCAAATCAAAATTCAATCCAATTAACTCAATAACAACATACCCTAGTGTTTTGTCATCTAATGATAAAAAAAAAAAAATATTCCAAGACAAATTTAGGGTCTAAATCGGCCATGCCCAAAAATTTGGGGAAAAAGGATCCAAACCAAATTTCTTGAAATTGATCATGCACAACATCAAGTCTGTTGGGGTTCTATTATATAGGTCCCAAACAAAGATTAAGCATATGAAATACTAAAATGAATATATATAAAAGACTTGAAGCATGGCGGAATCATACTTACAAAGTTATTGTATGAAGAAGATGAACAAACCTTTGAATCTCCAAGCTCCAAGTTGGTTGGTTAGGTTTCGGCCAAGAGGAGAGAAGAGGACTCCAAGCTCCAAGCTCTTGTATTCCAAGCTCTTTGATGGTTTTCCCTATCACCTCCTTTGATCCTGATCGTTGCTTGTGCTAGCAAAAATGGAGAATGGAAGATCAAATCTTCCTTTGCCCTTCAATGGTGAAATTTCGGCAATTTGAGAGAGAAGAGAGAGTTTTTGTTAATTGTCTTGATTATTAATTTTTTGTCTACAAAAATCAAATTTATATTTAATTATAATTTATTAAATTAATAATAAATCTATGACATAAGCCATGCAATGGCTTAGAGTGTCAAACACTCAAACTCCATGCAAAGCCTTTGAGTGAAATGCACACTATCACCATGCAATGCCTTAGAGTGTTTTTACACTATTAACATGCAATGCCATATCAATGACAAGTGTCATGTGGGCCCCACACGTTTCCCAATGAAAGTGGGCCCACGTCCACTCACGCGTTCGGGTTCGATATTTCCGAAATACCGAGCTAGCGTCGCGACGTTAATTAAATCGATTTAAATAAATAATCGCTCCTAGCGAAATTATTATTTACGTCGCTTACGAATTAATTCTAAATTAACTCGTACGCCCGAATTAAAATCTAATTTTAATTTCGCGTCGAAATCGAATTTCGATTATTATATCGAATATAATAATTTATCGATTAATTCCAAATTAATCGTTCTCTCTCTCTAAATAAGGCACTTTATCCGAGATAAAGTTTCTCCGCAATTATCCAAGATTAATTAAGTTCGAATCAAATATCATAGGTGAATCTTCAGGAAGCGACCCAAGAGATCTCCGGATATTTTGGCAGTAAATACGGTCGTCGGATAATCCGAACACGTACGTACCTCGTACTACGTCTTTACCGATTCACAAGACAAGGTTGGCTTCTAGCAAAGCGCCATGCCTACCCAATTCTCCAGAAATATTCTAATAGGAATATAAGATCTGTATCAGGCGTAGTATACCGTAGTATTGCGTAAATCGATCCAGTATCGGATGATCACATGCTAGGCCTGGGGCTGGAGATGTGTCTGCCCCGTACGAAACATATATCGGACATCAAGCAGCTAGTCTCTTTAAATCAGACAATCCTGACCTAGTCATATGTCCCGACGGTTGCAACCTTTTATAGAGTACTAGTTCTGTGCCCTGCGTGATCATCGCCTCCATATGTCTGAAGCGATACTTCCATCTTGACATCACATCCAGCACACTACGATTCTCGATAACCCAGAGAGGTGTACACAGAACCGGTTAGGGTCCCCAACCACCAAAACTAAAGTTTACCGATTGTCGCAAGTACTAGCGATGTAAGTCTCAGGTTAAGACCATATACACCTACCCTGATGCGGCCTCCCATAGACACGCAGACATACTACCAATGGGATTCCGCGGGGTCTATCCAGAGCGAAGCTGTTTTCCGTACCATCGGTAAAACACAACCTCCTATTGCACTTGCATAAGTATCCAATACTTAAATATATGAGAACTATGCTGTTGTGCCCTCACAACGTGCACAAGCGCAATACTAGTCTATTCCGCATTATCGATGTCCGATCTCGATAATACTCCGACTAGGGATATTTAATGATTAAACTTTTATAGATTGATACTGTCTCATATCATCTCAATCCAGTATTAATCATATGGACTTTCGCCATTTATTAGTCAAAGTAAATAATATTACAAAACGGCAAAAGGCAATTTCATTATCACATAGTTAATTTTGTACAATAATACCATATCATTTACAAACAGTGACGCTATGGGACATAATGTCTAACAATCTCCCACTTGGCCTATAGCCAGTCACTCAAGCATCTAATACCCGAACTATGTATGTGTCGTTCAAAAACTTGCTGAAGAACAGCCTTCGTCAGCGGATCTGCAATGTTGTCATCTGATGTGACCTTCTCGACCTTTACATCGCCACGATGTATAATCTCCCGAATCAGATGGTAACGTCGAAGAACATGCTTGGACCTTTGATGAGACCTTGGTTCCTTAGCCTGTGCTATAGCTCCGTTATTGTCACAATACAATGGAACGGGCTCAGCTGCTAACGGAACTACCCCTAATCCGATTAGGAACTTTCGGATCCAAACTGCCTCCTTTGCTGCTTCAGATGCAGCGATGTACTCCGCTTCTGTTGTTGAATCGGCAACAGTATCTGCTTGGAAGATTTCCAGCTCACTGCTCCGTTATTCAAGCAAAAAATGTACCCGGATTGCGACTTGTAGTCATCCTTGTCGGTTTGGAAACTTGCATCGGTATACCCAGATACCGCAAGTTCTCCACCTCCATAAATTAAGAAAGCATCCTTAGTTCTTTTAAGATACTTAAGGATATTCTTAACTGCTATCCAGTGACCTTCACCTGGATCGGCCTGATAGCGACTGCACATGCTCAAAGCATATGAGACATCAGGTCGTGTACATATCATAGCATACATGATCGATCCGACTGCCGAGGCGAACGGTATCCGACTCATGTTGTCCCTCTCTTCCTGAGTCTTAGGACACATGTCTTTAGACAGAGAGGTACCTCGTATCATTGGAACCAATCCTTCTTGGATTGTTCCATGTTGAATCGCTTCAACACTTTATCAATGTATGTACTCTGGGAGAGTCCAAGCAGCTTTCTAGATCTATCCCTGTAGATCTTTATTCCAAGAATAAAGGCTGCTTCTCCCAGATCTTTCATGGAGAATTTTAATGAAAGCCAAGCTTTCACCGACGTCAGCATGGGAATGTCATTGCCTATTAGCAATACGTCGTCGACATAAAGGACAATAAAAGTAAGTGCTCTCCCACTAACCTTCTTGTATACACAAGGGTCATCTGCGTTTTGCACGAAATCATATTCCTTTATGATCTCATCAAAACGCTGATTCCATGACCGTGATGCTTGCTTCAATCCATAAATGGATCGATTTAACTTACAAACCTTGTTTGCAAGTCTAGGTACGATAAAACCGTCAGGCTGTTGCATATAAACATCCTCCAAAAGGTTTCCGTTAAGGAAAGCGGTTTTAACGTCCATCTGCCATATCTCGTAATCGAAATATGCAGCTATTGCAAGCATTATCCGAATGGATTTAATCATGGCAACGTGAGAAGGTTTCGTCATAATCAATACCATATTGTTGACGATACCCCTTCGCTACAAGCCTAGCTTTGTACGTTTGTACGTTGCCATCCATGTCGGTCTTCTTCTTGAAGATCCATTTGCATCCAATAGGCTTCACACCTTCTGGTGCATCAACCAGTGTCCAAACTTGGTTGGCGTACATGGAATCCATCTCGGACTTCATGGCTTCTTGCCATAAAGCGGAATCGATATTTTGTATCGCTTCCTCATACGTAGCCGGCTCATTATCCTCAATAAGATTAATATCTACATGAGGTGAGATCAGGAACCCATACCTCTCAGGTATTGTTCTGACTCTCTCCGACCTACGCGGTCCTTGTGTATGTGAAGTTTGTGGTACAGACTCATCCCGGATGGTCTGTTCATGTTCCGTCATTGATTCATTGCCAGGAACAGTATCACTACGATCTTCATCGAGTTCTACTTTCCTCCCACTTGCCACTGCATTTAGAATTCCTTCTCAAGGAAAAAAGCCGCATGTAGAGCAACAAATACTTTGTTCTCTTGTGGGTGATAGAAGTAATATCCTTTGGTTTCCCTAGGATATCCAACGAAAAGGCATTTATCAGATTTGGGTTCAAGTTTGGTACCTTCCAAACGTTTAACATATGCCCAGCATCCCCAAATCTTCAGGAAAGAGAAACCTGGTTTCCTTCCTGTCCATATCTCATATGGAGTCTGTTCAACAGACTTCGACGGTACCTTATTCAAAATAAGTATAGCACTGTTTAATGCATATCCCCAGAAGGATATTGGTAGCTCAGTGCGACTCATCATTGACCTTACCATGTCTAACAAGGTGCGGTTTCTCCGTTCGGACACACCGTTTAATTGCGGTGTTCCAGGAGGAGTCCACTGTGAAAGAATACCATATTCTTTCAAGTAATCTTGAAACTCATAACTTAAGTATTCGCCACCACGGTCTGACCGTAATGTCTTAATACTCTTCCCTGTTTGTTTCTCCACTTCGTGTCGAAACTCTTTGAATTTCTCAAAAGTTTCCGACTTGTGTCTCATAAGAACACATAACCGTAACGAGATGCATCATCTGTAAAGGTTACGAAGTAGTGAAATCCACCTCTAGCCTGGCCTGGCCAGACATGGGCCCGCATACGTCAGTATGTACAAGAGCCAACAGTTCTGTGGCACGTTCACCTTTACCGCTAAAAGGTGATTTAGGCATTTTGCCTAAAAGACAAGATTCGCAGACGTCATATGAATTGGGATCAAATTCGTCCAAGTACCCACTCTTCGAAAGTGTGGATATGCGAGTCTTGTTGATGTGTCCCAGACGACAATGCCACATATAAGCTTCATCTTTTAGATTATTTCTCTTGAGCCTTTTGTTCGTTATTTTAGGAGATTCATTTATATTCAAAATATAAAGACCGTTATTTGCAACAGCTGTGCAAATTTCTGCATCATTTTTATATAAATAACACCCAGTGTTCCTGAATACAAAAGTGTAACCCTGCTGGGTTAACAAGGATACAGATATAATATTCCTAGTTAAACTAGGTACATAATAACAGTTCAAAAGTTTAAGTTCATGCCCCGAGGGCAGTTCTAAAACAAAAGTCCCTACGGCCAAAACAGCAACTGGTGTTCCGTTTCCAACCCGTAGATCCATCTCCCCGGATGCCAGCACCCTGCTATCCTGCAGATCCTGCACATCAGTACAAATATGAGCACCACAACCAGAATCAAAAATCCAATTTTTAAAACTAGAAGTATTCATATTTATCTCAATAACAAACATACCAGAAGCGATAGCCTTGCCATCCTTGATATCCTCCTTCTGCCCCTTGCCCATTCGGCAGTCACGTTTCCAGTGACCCCTCTTGCCGCAGTTGAGGCAGATGTCGTGAGATTTGTCCCTTGGCTTCCTAGAAGCAGATGTCAACTTGCCTTTGCCCTTTTTCTTGAACTTCTTCTTCTTTGCACCTCCAATTGCCTTGGGCCACACCCTTTGGCGCATGAGAGGTCGATGCAAAATGCGCCTCGCGCTTGCTCCCCTTTAGGAGTTCCCTTTCGGACTCCTTCAAGATAGATAACAGCTCTCCAAGAGTGTCATCTGTATCCATCAACTTATAGTTGACTATGATTTGTTTCCAAGTATCAGGAAGTGACTGCAAGATCATATCTATAGTCAGCTCAGCCTCCAAGACTATTCCCATATTGGCCAACTCATCAATATCGGCAATCATTTGAGCCCCGTGGGCTTCAACTGATGCGCCATCTGTCATCCGGGAGCGGAAGAGTTTCCTTACTAGCTCGTACCTCTTCATCCGCTTATTAGTGCGGTGAAGATCACGCAATCTTGCCATCATGTTATAGGGATCCAAGTCCCTATTCTGGCGTCTGAAATGCTGGGTCATTGCAGCTAGCATAACTGACTGAGCTTGGTCACAATCATCACTATGAGTTTTCCATAACTCTAGCTCCAGTGGCTCAGTGGGTTTAGGCGGGAGAGGTCTCTGAATAGTATACAGTATCCTCTCAGCCCCAAGCACTATCTTGAGGTTCATTTCCCAGTCGGCAAAGTTTGTCCCTCTGAAGACATTATCGCCCATGATAATGTCACGGATATTACCTTTGCCAATCATCTTGACAACTATAGTCCAACTATAAAGTCAACGATGTATGGGTACAGTCAAACTGTTACAAATAAAAATAACAATATATTAGTCCAACTAATTATATTGACGAAATGTTTTTGAAAGACGCGTAAGGCTAAGTATCTGAACGAAATTGCAAATTCAATAATAGCCTCCCACTATTTTCTTCAAGTTTCTAACCCTCTGTAGACAACTCGGGAAATCTAATTTCCTAGTGGGCTAGGATCCTGTTAAATAACACACAACCTTGACTTTGGCCAACAAGTTGTATGATATTTAACTAGGTAGATCTCGAAGATCAATTGGATCCCATCCAATTCCTAGATCCGGTAGGTGGACATCCAAGTTCGAAACATATATATCTAATACATATGTCAATGTATCCAATACATTTTCCTAACCATTTCCTCTGAATCAACTAAGCCTTGGCTTTGGCACAACAAACCTAATGATTCCAGTTAAGCGGGACCCATTGACAAGGAAAATTTCGTAATCAATGTCGATGGACAAGAAGTGATCTTGACTTTGGCCAACAAATCACAACTTGGACAGGACACCGATGTGTAACAAAATTCTCATGATTCAAACACATCCTCAATTGACAAAGGTCTTGACTTTGGCCAACAAACCAATGCCAATTTCGGATCTTGAGAAAGAATCATTCAACGGAAGGAAAATCGCTTAATATTGTTTGAGGGTTTTTTCGCGTAATTGGCAACCAATTTATTTATCTTTGTTAGGTCTCATCATCATACACCCTTAAGCATGCTTCTAAAACATCATAAAGCGCGTAAAGTAAAGTAATAGTGATATGCGGATGGATATTTAAACAACTTGTTCCTAGAACAAATCACTCCCTTTCCTCTCCCCGCTAGCACTATTCTACAACTACCCAATTACATAATACAATAAGAGAAACCTCATTTACATTGAGGGGAATTAGGTGAGAAGAGAATACAAAGAGATAAAGAGATAAGGCTGGACACGCAGGTCCAATTTATAAATTCCAAATTTACAATAATTTCTAAAATTACCCTTTCCCTTCTAATATCCATCCGATATACACTATTCATTCATCACATACATATATATTCAAACAAGACATGCTTTTACAACCAATCTAATCCAATTAATTAGTCTTTGTTAAAGTGATCATCCAATGTTCAAACAACGGTTTGATTTTGTGCGAGTCCAACTCGATTGAGAATAAGTACATAAAGTACGAATTCGCGAATTATATCGAACTACTAATTAAATCTAATTAATTCGTATTCAATACTAATCCAATTATTTAATTCCAAATCAAATGTTTACACTTTTAATATGCTTTAAAGACTTAGATTCTAAATCTAATCCTATTGGGTCTCAAAGCCCAATTAACATCCAATGTTTAATTTAATTCAAGTCAAATGGGCTTAGAATTGATTTATTAAGGCTTGGGCTTTTGGTCAATGTGGGTCAAACCCAATTGCCAAGCCCAAATAAGGAATCACCCTTAAGTGCCATAAAACCAATTTTAAGCCCATAAGGCCCAATTAAATTATTAAAGCCCATTATTAAATTTAATATTCCAAACATTAAAGTCCAATTAATTAAAGTGTAATACCAAGATTAATATATTAAACCAAATATTTCAAAAATACCCATTTAATTTATTAATCATGTATTTGTCAAATTAAATGTCCAACATTAATTTTATCAAAAATCAACTCCATTTCATGTCCTTGTACATTCGGCCAAGGTGAGTATTTTGTGTCGATTTGTTTTTCAATCCGATTGAATTACTAATCTACGTCCCGTATACGTTCTAAGTCATCTAATGATCTTAAACACAAAATTTCAATCTACTCCAAGTAGTAACATATTCGGCCAAGGCATAGATTTGGGAAAAATCATCCAATGCATTTTTCATGAAATTGATTCCATATATCATCATGTTATACACATGCAAGCATACTTATTAATCAAATTTCATAAGAACATGCTTTATATCAATTTCATCATGCCATTCGGCCAAGGTGGGAAAAATCATCCAATGCATTTTTCATAAAATTGATTCTATATACATCATGTTATACACATGCAAGCATACTTATTAATCAAATTTCATAAGAACATGCTTCAATCAATTTAACACACCCATTCGGCCAAGGTCAAAATTTTGGGAAAAATCATCCAATGCATTTTTCATAAAATTGATTTCATATAATGTCATTTAACATACATATAAGCATACTCATTCATCAAATTTCACAAGAACAGCTTCAACAATCAATTTTACCCAAATTTTAACCTAAAGTATTTCATGCTTAAACCTAGCTCAATGATACCATTGTTGGTTTCTATTATATAGGTCCCAAACAAAGATTAAGCATATGAAATACTAAAATGAATATATATAAAAGACTGAAGCATGGCGGAATCATACTTACAAAGTTATGTGATGAAGAAGATGAACAAAACCTTTGAATCTCCAAGCTCCAAGTTGGTTGGTAGGTTTCGGCCAAGAGGAGGAAGAGAGACTCCAAGCTCCAAGCTCTTGTATTCCAAGCTCTTTGATGGTTTCCCTATCACCTCCTTTGATCCCTTGCTTGTGCTAGCAAAAATGGAGAATGGAAGATCAAATCTTCCTTTGCCCTTCAATGGAAGTTTCGGCAATTTGAGAGAGAAGAGAGAGTTTTTGATTAATTGTCTTGATTAATTATTTTTGTCTAACAAAAATCAATTTATATTTATGTTATAATTTATTAAATTAATAATAAATCTATGACATAACCATGCAATGGCTTAGAGTGTCAAACACTCAAACTCCATGCAAAGCCTTTGAGTGAAATGCACACTATCACCATGCAATGCCTTAGAGTGTTTTTGTACACTATTAACATGCAATGCCATATCAATGACAAGTGTCATGTGGGCCCCACACGTTTCCCAATGAAAGTGGGCCCACGTCCACTCACGCGTTCGGGTTCGATATTTCCGAAATACCGAGCTAGCGTCGCGACGTTAATTAAATCGGATTTAAATAAATAATCGCTCCTAGCGAAATTATTATTTACGTCGCTTACGAATTAATTCTAAATTAACTCGTACGCCCGAATTAAAATCTAATTTTAATTTCGCGTCGAAATCGAATTTCGATTATTATATCGAATATAATAATTATATCGATTAATTCCAAATTAATCGTTCTCTCTCTCTAAATAAGGCACTTTATCCGAGATAAAGTTTCTCTCGCAATTAATCCAAGATTAATTAAGTTCGAATCAAATATCATAGGTGAATCTTCAGGAAGCGACCCAAGAGATCTCCGGATATTTTGGCAGTAAATACGGTCGTCGGATAATCCGAACACGTACGTACCTCGTACTACGTCTTTACCGATTCACAAGACAAGGTTGGCTTCTAGCAAAGCGCCATGCCTACCCAATTCTCCAGAAATATTCTAATAGGAATATAAGATCTGTATCAGGCGTAGTATACCGTAGTATTGCGTAAATCGATCCAGTATCGGATGATCACATGCTAGGCCTGGGGCTGGAGATGTGTCTGCCCCGTACGAAACATATATCGGACATCAAGCAGCTAGTCTCTTTAAATCAGACAATCCTGACCTAGTCATATTGTCCCGACGGTTGCAACCTTTTATAGAGTACTAGTTCTGTGCCCTGTTGATCATCGCCTCCATATGTCTGAAGCGATACTTCCATCTTGACATCACATCCAGCACACTACGATTCTCGATAAACCCAGAAGAGGTGTACACAGAACCGGTTAGGTCCCCAACCACCAAAACTAAAGTTTACCGATTGTCGCAAGTACTAGCGATGTAAGTCTCAGGTTAAGACCATATACACCTACCCTGATGCGGCCTCCCATAGACACGCAGACATACTACCAATGGGATTCCGCGGGGTCTATCCAGAGCGAAGCTGTTTTCCGTACCATCGGTAAAACACAACCTCCTATTGCACTTGCATAAGTATCCAATACTTAAATATATGAGAACTATGCTGTTGTGCCCTCACAACGTGCACAAGCGCAATACTAGTCTATTCCGCATTATCGATGTCCGATCTCGATAATACTCCGACTAGGGATATTTAATGATTAAACTTTTATAGATTGATACTGTCTCATATCATCTCAATCCAGTATTAATCATATGGACTTTCGCCATTTATTAGTCAAAGTAAATAATATTACAAAACGGCAAAAGGCAATTTCATTATCACATAGTTAATTTTGTACAATAATACCATATCATTTACAAACAGTGACGCTATGGGACATAATGTCTAACAAATTCACCTATTCAAGTATTAACTATTCAACAATTTAACCATTTGATGCTGCAAATCGGAGTTTACCCAATTTTAAAACCCTAAGTTTCATGCTTGATGTGAGCTCTGATACCATTTGGTTTCTTATTAGTCCCAAATCCATCAAATAACATGAAAACGCATGATTACAAACAAAGGAGAATGGCGGGAAACATATAACTCACAATGATTGGTTTTGGATGCTTCAAAGAACACAAGCCTTTTCTTACCTCCAAGATGGCTCGGCAATGGCTCCCAAAGGTAGTGCATGGCTGCGGTTTTTGGTCCTCTATGGTCCTCAAAAATTCGGCCATTGAGAACACCATGAAAGCTCCAAGCTTCAAGCTCCAAGTAGATTCCAAGCTACAAGAACACTGCCCTAACACCTAGATGACTCTAGGTGTGCTAGCACTTTTGTTTGCAACAAAACACTCTCCTTGCTTCTCTTCAATTCGGCAGTGACCAAAATGGAGAAAAAGAAATGGCCTAAGCCGTGTGTGAGAAGGAAGAGAGAGGAGGGAAAATGTGAATGATGAGAGAGAGAAAGAAAAGGTGCAATAGGTTTTGTAATTTCCAAAATTAATTAAAAACCATTTACCACTTTTTTCAATTTTCTATTTAATAAATCCCTTTTACTTTTCAAAAAAACAAAAGTCAGAAGTCAAAAAGCAAAAAGCAAAATTGCTTTTCAACTACCACATCACTATTCACATCAACTCACATCACTTTAATAAAGTGACAACATGTCATGTCACATCACTCAAAGCGACAAGTGATTTGACGATTGATGCGACTAGCGATTTGACGCATGATGCAACTAGCGATTTGACGCTTGATGTGACTTGCGGTCCGCGCTCGAATTCCAAATGCGAATGAGCGCTCGCAATCACTCTCGGCTCGGGTTCTCTAATTCTAATTAACGAATTTTCCGTTGCATTGTAATTAATGATTACGCCTAGCGAATTCACTATTCACTTCGCTAACGAATTAATTCTAAATTAACTCGTTCGCCCGAATTAAAATCTAATTTTAATTCCGCGTTGAAATCCAATTTCGCATAATATATCGAATATTTATTTTATCGATTAATTCTAAATTAATCGTTCTCTCTCTTTTAACGATATTTTTATCCCAGATAAAATACTCCACAATTAATCACAGATTAATTTTTATCTCTCTTCAAATTAATCCCAGATTAATTAAAGTGCGAGTCATACGTCATCGGTGAATCTTTGGGAGCGACCCTGAGATCCCCAGATATGTTGGCAGTAAATACGGTCGTTGGACCATCCAAACACGTAAGTACCTCGTACTACGTTTGTACCGATTTACAAGACAAGGTTGGCTTCTAGCAAAGCGCCATGCCTACCCATTCTCCAGAAAATATCCTTATAGGAATATGTGATCTATATCAAGCGTAGTATACCATAGTATTGCGTATTTCGATCCAGTATCGCGGATGCCCACGTGCTAGGCCTGGGGCTGGAATTATTATGCCCGTACGAAGCACATATCGGATGTCTGGTAACTAGTCTCTATAATCGGATATACATGACCTTGTCATAATATCCTGATAGCTCGAGCATTTAAGAGAACGAGTTTCCGTATCCTACGTGACCATCATCTCCATATGACTGAAGTGACACTTCCGTCTTAACATCACACCCACACACTACGATTCTCAATATACCCAGCATCGCATACTCAGAACCGGTTAAAGTCCTGGACGGCCTCAACTAAAGTATATTGATTTTCGTATGTATTAGCGTGCAAGTCTCAAGTTAAGACCAAAATACACCTACCCTGATTGCAGACTCCCAATAGACACATAGTCCATACTACCAATGGGATTCTGCGGGGGTCTATCCAGAGCGAAGCTGTTCCCGTACCATCGTGAAACACAATCTCCTACCACACTGCATAAGTATCCTATACCCAAATATATGAGAATTATGCCGTTGTGCCCTCACAAATGCGCACAAGTGTAATACTAGTCTTTTACGTATTTATCGATGTCCAATCTCGATAATACTCTGACTAGGGATATTTAATGATTTATCCTACGTAGACTGATACTGTCTAATATCATTCTCTGTCCAGGAACAAATCATAGGCACCTCTCATCATTTATATATCTAGGTGATCTAATCACAAATGATAAGAGTGCAATCTCCTTTGTCACATAGTTAATTTGTACAACAACACCGTGATCTGTACAAATAGTGACGCTATGGGTCATAATTGTCCAACACTTGGAGCATGCTTTACCATGATGTTTGAAGAAGATCTATCTGAACCATCCATTCCAGTCGTATCAGAGGATAAAAACCTAATGTTAGAAACATCTTTGCATCCTCAGGTTGACAATTTTGAAGCATGTATTTCAAAGATGACAGATAAAGAGCTGAATACAAAAATTTTACAATACATCTGTGAAGAAAATGTGGAACAAGAAGCAGAGCAATTGGAGGAGCAACTATCAGACCAAATTGAAAATCCAGAGCATTCTGGGGAAACATCGCTGTTTTGGGGAGTACAAATCAAGGATATCACCCAGAAGCTTGACAGAATGGAACTTCCATTCCAAGTCAAACACCATATGAGACCTCCTGATTTTCTTTCTTTCTTTGCAGGAATCACTAGAACAACAAGGACCAAAAAGGTAGCACGAGCACTGAATGGGAAAAAACTCTTTTTGCCACTTTACCGTTGGAAGAGACCCTTCAAAAGCAATGCTCACGGGATTGTCTTTAATCGGACATCCAAAACGACATTGAAACCTCATTGACATATGGATTTCAGTCACGTCTGGCTGAAGACGAAAAATTTAGCGCTAGCAGGGAGGCAACCCATGCAATTTGTAATATTTGTTTTCATATTTTGTGTGAACTTTTTAATTTTGTGTGTTATTATTTTAGGGAAAGGCACAAACGAAGCATTTTAAGACAGAAGGAATTGTGTTTGGCAATCAAAGATGAGAAACAACTCATTAGCGATGGCTGAGTAAGGAATGAAATCTTGAAACGCATCCTAATGAATTTATACTAAGCGAGTGGCGTATTGCGTACACAATTCTGTTGGCTTAATTATTGCTTTGATTCGCTTTTCAGTTGTAATTATCTTTATTTTCGTAGACATGATCCAGACTTTTTGACCTTTCACGATTTCTTTTGTTGTTTAGCGAACAATCGTCCTTTGGAAGATATTAGTGTTATTATTACTCACCCTTTTTCTGGTACTATAAATTCAGCCCGTCATTGCACTTTTGAAGGCATCCAGATTTGAGAAAGAAATACATAAAAAATGGAATCCACTTCAAGAAGACGAGTTGAAAACATATGTGTGTTTTGCGGTACTAGTGTTGGTACTAAGCCACAATACGTAGAAGCAGTACAAGAATTGGGTCGAGTCTTAGCTGTAAGGAATATGCACTTAATATATGGCGGAGGCAATCTTGGACTAATGGGGATCATTTCAAAGGCTGTACAGGAAGGAGGCAGTCATGTTTTGGGAATCATCCCAAAACCCTTGGCAGAGGAAAATCTTATTGGATCATCAAACGGAGAGGAACTGATCGTGCCAGGTATGTCTGAACGACTGGTAGAAATGATTAACCGTGCTGATGCTTTTATCGCTTTTCCAGGTGGCTTGGGTACATTGGAGGAAATTTTTATAGTTCTATCTTGGGCGAACCTAAACATACACCAGAAACCGCTTGGACTGTTTAATGTTGATGGATTTTATGATTTTCTTTGTGTGTTTCTTGATGATGCCCGAAGAAATGGGTTCGTGTCAAAACCTATGAAACAACTCATCTTCACTTGCAGAACTGCTCCGGATCTAATAGACCAACTCACAGCCTATGAACCCAAGTTGACCCTATTATTTCAAAGGTAAATTGGTCCGAGGACGATCGTGGTAAGTGGCGTCGGATTAATCTGGATCTTAACCTTTAATTTCCTGTAGATTTTCAGCTAACCAGGTACGACCTTCTTAACTCTCCTTTTACTGTTTAAGACATTGGGGACAATGTCTCATTTAGGTTTGGGGAGAGAATTAGTTGATTAGTACCTTGTTTTTAGTTTGTATGTTGTTTTTATTTTTAGTCCAAAATTTTTCGAAAAATACAAAAAAAATTGAAAAATTGAAAAAATTACAAAAAAATTTTGTGTTTTTGTGTTTTTTTATTTTAACTAAAAAGGTGAAATTGGTAAGAGATAGCTGAGTAAGGAGTTTCCACTCCTGAGACGTATCTCAAACCTATTTCGAAACAGTTAATTTTTGTTTATTTCATTTTGAATTATTTAATTTGTGAATTCTCCTTAAAATGAACTAAAATGGATCTTCATATGCTCAGTTGACAGATATTATCAACATATATAGTGACATACGGACATGAGCTAAATTGAAAGGTTTGTAATATTCAGTACTCTAGTTTAATTGGAGGAAGCATCTCAAAAAGAAATAGAGTAAAAAAAAATAAAAAACTTCTGAGATCCGAGTTATTAAGTCTGTAAGGGTGTTTTAACACCTAGTGCCCTAAAGCCAACTGGTTTGGGAGTCACTGGCCCAAAGCTCGTTACATGAATCGAAGATGCTGCAAAAATATATATATCTGATGTCTGAGTAATTAAGTTCGTAGGGGTGTCTTAACACCTGGTGCCCTAAAGCCAACTGGTTTGGGAGTCACCGACCCAACACTCGCTACATAGATAGAAGGTATTGTATATAAATAAAAAATAGAGAAAAAATCAAGAAAAAAAATTCTGAAAAATCCGAAAAATTATTCCATTGCTCCAAAAAGGTGTGAAATCTGATAGAACTTTAGGACAAAAATATTACTCTCTTATCAACTGCACTTATGACTGTTGTGGGCAAAAATAAGTTGTTTAATATTTTGTTGGCTATGTATATGAAGAATGGTAAATATAATGGGAGAATTTACTTATTCGGTAATTTAGAAAGAAACAAAACAACTAATAACTTGGAGTAGAAATTTCACCTGATTAGTCACTAACTTCTTTATTCTCTTTTCGCTTGTCTTTTTGATTTTGTGTGCATTAGTTTTACTACCTTTTTACTTTTGTAAAATGTTTGTGGGTATCATTGCTGTAAACCCTCACGAGACTACAACTCGTCCACTAGGGACACCTAGGGGTTTAAAGGCTTGTTGCATAAGCTAAATGCAACCGTGATCCCTACGAAAGTGGCTTAGTTAATTTATTTATGTTATTTTACTATATGTTTTGCTCGAGGACTAGCAAAATGTTAGGTTTGGGGGTGTGATGAGTGGTATTTATTGTTGGACAAAATGACCCATAGCGTCACTATTTGCACAGATCATTGTGTTGCTGTAGCAAATTAACTATGTAACAAGGAAATTGCATTCTCGTCATTTGTGATTAGATCACCATAGATATATAAATGAAGAGAGGTCCCTATGATTAGTTCCTGGATTGAGATGATATGAGACAGTATCAGTCCACGAAGGATTAATCATTAAATATCCCTAGCCGTAGTATTATCGAGACTGGACATCGATAATGTGGAATAGGCTAGTATTGCACTTGTGCGCGTTGTGAGGGCACAACGGCATAGTTCTCATATATATAAGTATTGGATACTTGTGCAAGTGCGATAGGAGGTCGTGTTTCACCGATGGTACGGGAAACAGCTTCGCTCTGGATAGACCCTTCGGAATCCCATTGGTATTATGACTAGGTGTCTATGGGAGGCCGAAATCAAGGTAGGTGTGTATAGTCTTAACCTGAGACTTACATCGCTAATGCTTACGACAATCGATATACTTTAGTTGAGGTCGTCTAGGACTGTAACCGGTTCTGTGTACGCCAATGCCGGGTATATTGAGAATCGTAGTGTATTGGATGTGATGTCAAGACGGAAGTATCACTCCAGTCATAGTGGAGATGATGTCACGCAGGATACGGTATTAGTGCTCTTAAGAGATGCGCATCCAATCGTGATATTATGACCAGGTCATGAATATCCGATTATAGAGACTAGTTACCAGACATCCGATATGTGTTTCGGACGGGGCAGACACTTATCCAGCCCCAGCCCTAGCACGTGACTATCCGATACTGGGCCGATATATACATAATACATTAGTATACTACGCTTGATACAGATCTTAATATTCTTTAAAGGATATGTCCGGAGAATTAGGTAGACATGGTGCTTTGCTAGGAGTCGACCTTGTCTCGTAAATCGGTAGAACGTAGTACTTGGTACGTACGTGATTCGGATACTCCGACGACCGTATTTACTGCCAGATTATCCGGGGATCTCATGGGTCGCTTCCCGATAATCCACCGATGACGCACAACTCGCACTCTTGAATAATCTGGGATTATACAGAAGAGAGAGAAAATTAATCTAGGATTAATTACGGAGATATTTTAACAAAGATAAAATATCGTCTAGAGAGAGATAACGATTAATTTGGAATTAATCGGTAAATTAATATATTCAATATATTAAACGAAATTAGATTTCGACGCGGAATTAAAATTAGATTTTAATTCGGGCAAACGAGTTAATTTAGAATTAATTCGTTAGCGACGTAAATAATAATTTCGCTAGGCGCAATTATTTATTTAAATTCGATTTAATTAACGTCGCGACGTAAGCTCGGTATTTCGGAAATATCGAACCCGAACGCGTGAGTGTACGTGGGCCCACTTTCATTTGGAAACGTGTGGGGCCCACATGACACATGTCATATTATGCATTATTTAATTCTAATGCATTGCATGTAGATAGTGTACATTGCACTCAATGTCATTGCATGGAAATTGAGTGTTTGACACTCTAAGCCATTGCATGTTTTGTGTCATAAATTATTATTTATTTAATAAATATTATGGCATAAATATAAATTGTTTTTTGGTAAATCATTTTAACTAAACACAATTTTATCTCTCTCAAAATGCTCTCTTCTCTCACGCCCAAATGAAGGAATTGTTCACTGGTTTGGAACCAGAAATGGCGTGAACAAAGGGAAGCCAAGAGTGGTTTCTCATGGTGAGAAATCAAGTGCTAGCACACTTTCAAGTCTTGTGAAGGTGGTAGGGAGGTTCGACCATGAGGCGGGACTCATCCGATGGAGTTTGGAGCTTCGTTTTGAGACCCGAAACTGCCAAGACAGTGAGCATGGACTGGTTGCAGTGGCGTGAGCAAGGCAGAACGTTTTTGGCCTTGATTCGTCTTCAAATCGACATAACCGATCAATGTGAGTATTCCGCTACCTCCGTTGATGTATTCATGCATGTTTTCATGTCTTGTTTGATCTTGGGACCTAGATTTTTACCAACAATGGCATCAAGAGCTAATGTTGCAAGCATGAAATTTTAGGGCTTAAAATTTGGGTAAATGTTTGTTGAGCATGATTTGAGTTAATGGTTGTTTAAGTATGCTTATAACATGTTTAATTTCATTTTGGTTGGACCAATTTGTTGAAAAATGATTTAGAATTATTTTCCCCAAATTTTTGCATCTTGGCCGAATATGTGACTAATATTGGGTATTTTGATTTTGAGCATGATTTGGTTAAATTGATTAATTGAGCATGTTTAAATGATCTTTAATTGAAGATTGATTTGATCAATTTCAACAAAATATGATTGGATCAATTTTGCCCAAATTGGAAGTGTTGGCCGAATGTGTGATGTGTTTGGAAATTTGGAATTTTTTCATTTTGATTCATTGGATGGGTTGTAATGTTGATGGATGATGTTAATTTGAAGTCAATTAGATTGAATTTTGAATTGAACATAAAATCCCCAAAAATTATCACCTTGGCCGAATGTGTATGTATTTGGGATTCTTGGAATTTTTTGATTTATGATTCATTTGATGAGTTGAAATCATTTAGGTTGATGTTAATTTGAATAGAATTGGATTGGATTTCGAATTGGACAAAATGTTGGATAATATGACCCATAGCGTCACTATTTGCACAGAACATTGTGTTGCTGTGGCAAATTAACTATGTAACAAGGAAATTGCACTCTCGTCATTTGTGATTAGATCACCATAGATATATAAATGAAGAGAGGTCCCTATGATTAGTTCCTAGATTGAGATGATATGAGACAGTATCAGTCCACGAAGGATTAATCATTAAATATCCCTAGCCGTAGTATTATCGAGACTGGACATCGATAATGCGGAATAGGCTAGTATTGCACTTGTGCGCGTTGTGAGGGCACAACGACATAGTTCTCATATATATAAGTATTGGATACTTATGCAAGTGCGATAGGAGGTCGTGTTTCACCGATGGTACGGGAAACAGCTTCGCTCTGGATAGACCCCTCGGAATCCCATTGGTATTATGACTATGTGTCTATGGGAGGCCGAAATCAAGGTAGGTGTGTATAGTCTTAACCTGAGACTTACATCGCTAATGCTTACGACAATCGATATACTTTAGTTGAGGTCGTCTAGGACTGTAACTAGTTCTGTGTACGCCAATGCCGGGTATATTGAGAATCGTAGTGTATTGGATGTGATGTCAAGACGGAAGTATCACTCCAGTCATAGTGGAGATGATGTCACGCAGGATACGGTATTAGTGCTCTTAAGAGATGCGCATCCAATCGTGATATTATGACCAGGTCATGAATATCCGATTATAGAGACTAGTTACCAGACATCCGATATGTGTTTCGGACGGGGCAGACACTTATCCAGCCCCAGCCCTAGCACGTGACTATCCGATACTGGGCCGATATATACACAATACATTAGTATACTACGCTTGATACAGATCTTAATATTCTTTAAAGGATATGTCCGGAGAATTAGGTAGACTTGGTGCTTTGCTAGGAGTCGACCTTGTCTCGTAAATCGGTAGAACGTAGTACTTGGTACGTACGTGATTCGGATACTCCGACGACCGTATTTACTGCCAGATTATCCGGGGATCTCATGGTCGCTTCCCGATAATCCACCGATGACGCACAACTCGCACTCTTGAATAATCTGGGATTATACAGAAGAGAGAGAAAATTAATCTAGGATTAATACGGAGATATTTTAACAAAGATAAAATATCGTCTAGAGAGAGATAACGATTAATTTGGAATTAATCGTAAATTAATATATTCGATATATTAACGAAATTAGATTTCGACGCGGAATTAAAATTAGATTTTAATTCGGGCAAACGAGTTAATTTAGAATTAATTCGTTAGCGACGTAAATAATAATTTCGCTAGGCGCAATTATTTATTTAAATTCGATTTAATTAACGTCGCGACGTAAGCTCGGTATTTCGGAAATATCGAACCCGAACGCGTGAGTGTACGTGGGCCCACTTTCATTTGGAAACGTGTGGGGCCCACATGACACATGTCATATTATGCATTATTTAATTCTAATGCATTGCATGTAGATAGTGTACATTGCACTCATGTCATTGCATGGAAATTGAGTGTTTGACACTCTAAGCCATTGCATGTTTTGTGTCATAAATTTATTATTTATTTAATAAATATTATGGCATAAATATAAATTGTTTTTTGGTAAATCATTTTAACTAAACACAATTTTATCTCTCTCAAAATGCTCTCTTCTCTCACGCCCAAATGAAGGAATTGTTCACTGGTTTGGAACCAGAAATGGCGTGAACAAAGGGAAGCCAAGAGTGGTTCTCATGGTGAGAAATCAAGTGCTAGAACACTTTCAAGTCTTGCGAAGGTGGTAGGGAGGTTCGACCATGAGGCGGGACTCATCCGATGGAGTTTGGAGCTTCGTTTTGAGACCCGAAACTGCCAAGACAGTGAGCATGGACTGGTTGCAGTGGCGTGAGCAAGGCAATACGTTTTTGGCCTTGATTCGTCTTCAAATCGACATAACCGATCAATGTGAGTATTCC